>JANHGB010058921.1:10789-47211 GCA_026283785.1 Coracopsis vasa | reverse complement strand
CGGGGAATCCCCGCCGGGCTGCGGAGTGACGGGGCGGGCCGTGCCCTGCGCGGCTTCCAAGGGCGATCCGGCAGTGAAAGGATGGAGCCGGAGGGGTACCGCACGGTTACAGCGGAGCCCGCCAGAGCCGGTCGCCATCTTTGCCGGCCCGGGGAGCAAGAACCCGGGGCTGAGACTGGTGCTCCGCGGCAACGCCTCCCGCGGCCCGCGAGAGGGAGACAAACCCCGGCGGTCTCTGGGCAGCGGCGGCGGGTTGATCCGGAGCCCCGTCGGGTGCCCGGGAGCTGCTTGCCCGTCCCTCCGGGTCGTCCCTCCGCCCCGGCCTGAGCCCTGGGCAGCCGCACCGCAGCGTTCAGGCGCGGGCAGGGGTGCACGTCTGCGGGTGGTTGTACCTCAGTGCAGGGGCAAGGTAGACGCGGGCCTCGCTTGGCAAGGGGTGGTAACATTCAGGGAAGAAGGTTCAGCTGGGGAAGCCCTGCAAGGACAGCTCTGCCGGGAGGAGCAATCCCTTCCTGTTCCCCACAGCTGCCGAGCTGGTGCGGAGCAAAGCTTTGTGTGTGGATTGTACAATGACCGGCTGCGCAGGGGGTTGGAACTGGATGAGCTTTAAGGTGCCTTCCAACCCAAACCAGTCTATGACTTACAAAGGTGCCCAGGGCAGGCTGCAAAGTTCCAGATGTGATCTGATGTGCAGGTGCCAGAGAAATACCTCCTCCTTTGCTCTCCGGAATGTGATCTTAGCAGATCCACTGCTCCAGCAGCCAGTGCATGTTCCCCTTCAGAGGCTACTCGCTGGCCAGCCTCCAGACCGAAAGCCATATAGCCTGCAGGCCTGCACCCAGCATCGTCACAGACTGCTTTCTGGACAAGCAATCTCTGCGTGCCTGAGCCTACAACCAGGGCTAAAAGTGAGACATAAGAGGCAGAACAGGGGACCTCAGAAGTGTGCTGAGGTCACAACTGCCCCCTGTGCTCCTCTTTTAAGAGTGGAAAAGATCTGCCCATCCTAACCTGCCTCTGAAGTACCACAGACCCACACAAAACAGACCATGTCCTCAGTGTCACACTGCTTCTATCAAAAGAGCAAGTAGAAAGGAAGGCACTATAGGGCAAAGCTCTTCAAAATTTCAGTATTGCAAAAATGTCCAAACAGACTGCAGTGAGGGGGTGTGTTTGCTTTAAAACACAAGTAGGCAGAACAGGCTGAGATATACTGCAGGCAGCTGACCTATTGAGGCAGGGAGGGGAAGGATTAGTTGAGCTAATGATTCTTTCTCAGCTCTGCTCTTATAAAAAGTGAAAGGGGAGCTCTAACATTGACTCAGAGCAAACAGGACTTTAAAGTGCTATCAGAAATCACACCATCAACAGCAAGGGACTCAGTTTATCAACTCCAGAAGCACCAAGGTTGAGTTAGTCCTGTTGCTGAAACATGTTGATTCCCCATATTCTGCTGTTCAAAGCAATGATTTTATTTGTTTGCTTTCACCTCCTGAATGCCTGTGGGCTGTGCTGGGAAAGGAGGCTCAGTTGTTGCTTTAAAATCAGTGAGTAAAAGGAGGTTAGGTTATGTAAAAAAATGGACAGAGCACAGCAGGAAAAGGAGGCTCTGCTTTCATCTTTCAGTGGAAGGTGAACAAAGAGACAATCGATACAAATGGTGGAAAACTGGTAAAAGAAATACTAAAACTGTATCAAGTTAGTTTATGGAATTCGCTATTGAAAGATAGCATTGGAACCAACAGCTTAGCAAAATCCAACAAGCAGGAGTTCTTGTGTGCTGTTGGGAACAAAACCTTCAGGTATTGCTACCAGAGCCTGCAACACTCCTGGTCCACCATAGCACTGTTAGCAGTTACAAGATACTGTTTTCCAGAGCTTCCTTGGAGTGTGTTGGAGCTGTGTGAAGGAGGGAGGGAGCACTGAGTCTTGCCTGGGGCTGGTTCTGCAGCCCAGGGGTTGAAGGAGGACAGAGGAGAAGCTCTTTGATCTAACTGATGCCCTTGTAAATGTTTATGCTTTGCTGAAGGCCTCTGGGGAATCAGCTATGCTGAAGAATGTCCAAGAAAGACAGACAACAGAAGATTTCCAGAGTCACAGTAGTTAAAGTTTTAAAATAAACCAAAACAAACCAGAAGTTTAGTAGGGTTGCAGCCTCCTGTGGTTTCAGGCCCAGGCCAATGCTGTGAGTACTGGGAGAGAAGTTCTCCCCTCTGTAGATCCGCTCACTGCCTGCTTGTGCTTGCCCTCTCCTGTCTGTGCCCTTTAAAAAGTCACCGTTCAGGGATAACTGGAAAGGCACAGCATGGCTCTGGCCCCATCCCACCCCTCCCTGGCCCGGCCATGCCTCCCTGCCCATGTAGGACACTTACTCATGCAGTCCCCTCCGTACCAGCCAGCTCTGCATGCTGCACAGTAGATCCCTTTGATATAGAAGTCATCAAGCGTCCCTCCCCAGGAGCCATTGTGGCAGGACTTGCAGTTCTCAAAAATGGTGCAGCCTGAAAGGAGAGCCACAGTGTTAGATGACGGCCAAGGCAGATTGTGCTGCAGGAAGAGGAGCAGTCTCTCCTTCTTGTCCACAGAGAATGCTGGTTATGTTAATGACTGCTGTGGTGCTGACAGCTTCCCCGCTGTGAACCGTACCCAACCTCCACCTCCAAACCCTAAGCAGCTCAGACTCTGAGATTTGGAGCCAAACTCCCAGTCTGACTTGTCCAAACATCTAAATCTCATTGCTCCGACTGTAAATGTCTCTCTCAGAAGTCTCAATGTGGCTGCTGGTGCCACTTGGGCCCAGCCCAAGTGATTCTGATGTCTCCTAACCTGATCCTGTCTCCTTCTGCCCTCACCTTTCACTTCACCGTTTCTACTTTGATAGCCAGACTTCCAAGTCATAGAGCCATAGACTAGTTTGGACCTTAAAGATATCTAATTCCAACCTCCTGCCATGGGCAGACTGTTATAAGGTGTCCCCTGAGCCTTCTTTTCTTCAGGCTGAACAAGCCCAACTCTCTAGTCATCTCACCCTTCTTGCTTTGGGCGTACAAACCATCCCAGAGCACCTACAAAAAGCTCCTGCTGTGAAGCCAGCTGCAGCATCGCCCTATGGCAGCTCCCCAGCCTGCCCAGGACACCCAGAGGATAACACTGCCAATTAAAAGTGTGGTGGTGTTTTTTTCTGGCAACAGCACTACCTGCTGCACAGGACCTTGCCAAGTGTCCTACTGCTGTCAGCGGAGTAGCAGAGGAAGCTCCTGAGGAGATCTGGGGCAATCCCATGCCCCAGTGAGATTTACCTGTCCTTGCCACTCCCCTCCCAAGCAGCTACTCTTATGTGCTGATGCCTTGGCCGAAGTTCCAGTGCAAATGCAGTGTGGCCCAAAACATACCTGGGTGGATTAAGCAGGAGTCACACTCATTGTCCTCATTCCTGCAGCAGGGAATGGTGTAGCCCACTCTTTCCTTCTGTCCTGGGCAGATGCACTCAATTTGGTCATATTCGCAGCACTCCCGACACATGATATTCCACTCAGCACCCGGGCAGTTTTCATTGATCACTGTGTACTCTGCTAGTGGGGAACAGAGAAATGAACACAAGGAAATAATCCATTATCTGTCATGGATTGACAGGATCAGAGGCGGACTGCCACAGTAAGTGCAGATCGCATTTCTCCACCAGCACACTGCCTAAGTTCTATAAAGTGAGCTCTAATGAGTGCATGGTGCTGTCAGCATGTCTCCTCACCAGCTGACAGGCCTGATGACTATTTTCATGGAGTTTGGTGGTAAAAAGAGAGAGAGCAGACTAGAAAGATGAGGCGTGAAGGAAACGTAATGAGGCTATCTATCTCTTTCTTCTGTTTCCCTTTCTCCTCCCCTTTTTTTTTTTTTTTGTCTTTTTTTATTCATTGTGCTTAGGTAACATAATTTTTTCTATTGTTCTGAGTAACAGTGCTCCCTTGTTATTGCAACAAGCCATACATATCTAAGGTATAGCATGTCCAGCCGTGCCTGTACATGGCTCCCTGCTCACACAGATGTTTTGATCCTCTGAGGCCTGGAGCACCTCTGCTATGGGGACAGGCTGAGAGAGCTGGGCTTGTTCAGCCTGGAGAAGAGAGGGCTCCGGGGAGACCTTAGAACAGCTTCCAGTGCCTAAAGGGGTGACAAGAAATCTGGAGAGGGGCTTTTTAGAAGGGCCTATAGGGACAGGACAAGGGGGAATGATTTTAAACTGACAGAAGGGAGATTTGGATGAGATATTAGGAAGAAGTTCTTCTCTGTGAGGGTGGTGAGCACTGGCAGAGGTTGCCCAGAGAAGCTGTGTCTGCCACATCTCTGGCAGTGTTCAAGGCCAGTTTGGATGGGGCTTGGAGCAGCCTGGTCTAGTGGAAGATGTCCTTGCCCATGGCAGTGGTTTGGAACTGGATGAGCTTTAATGTCCTTTCCAACCCAAACCATTCTGTGATTCTATGATATCCGTATACATTTTCATATGTAGAACTTGTGTACACAATAGGGTCAAAAAGCAGATGTTACTTGGTAAAACAAATGTGTGTATTTATAGTGTAGGTGAGTTGAATTAACTTGGCCGTTAAAGAGTTGTAAAAATAAATCTACTGCCACCTAGAAATGCTGTTTGATCACTTCTTGCCGTTGTCTCAAGTGAAACAATAAAAATAGTCTGTCTTTGATTTACTGACAATTTTTGGGTAACATGTAGCCTTGACAAGGAAATTTGCAGTTTTGAGGTTTTTTTTGAAGTGATGCTCTGGAGGATTTTCTTCACAGATATCATTAAATCAATTATTTTGAAGTTTTGTAGAAGCTAGTTTTTAGCGAAATTAGTGTGAAGACTATGCAGCTTTTATAATGGCAGGATCCCTTTTGTTTGCATAGATATCTCTAGGCTACTGAACAAAAGGCAAAAGAAGCCTTTCCCCCTGAAATTTCAGAGGGAGATGCACAGAGCCCTTGTGTGTGTAACAAATGGTTGTTTCTGTTGCTGTGCTTATCCTGGGCTCCAGGGAGGAGGAGGCACAACCCTGCTCCCCATGCCCACACTTGGCCAGTATTACCCTAAACCAGAAGAGAATGAGGCAGGGAAGTGTGAGGGGAGATTTATTGACAGAGTAGAATTCTGGAAGGCAGGCCTTGGCCAAATGTGGCAGAGATAATTGTGGGGTGCTTTGTGGCCCTGACTTTGATAATCCTTCAAAGCAGGCAGCCTGACTTGCAGGCAGTGGCTGTGTCTCCTAGCACCAAACACAGTCCAGAAAGTGGCTTGACCTTTCTTTGGAAGAAGCAGGAAGAAGCTGCTTGACAACCCATGCAAAATATTTAGCTGAAAAGAACAAACAAGTCTCTGGACAGGCAAATAAACAGTGGATTAATTTATGGGATTTTAAGGATGGAAGAAAAGCTCAGTAAATCCAGGCATAAACAGCACACATGGAAGCAGCTCAAGACCACAGAAACTAAGCAAAAAATGGCTGTGTTGGGAAAGCACATGAACCTCCAGGGCAGGTGTCAGAGGGAAGACCTGCTTGGCTTTGTCACAAAAGCGATTTTTCACCCAATGCTTTGAGCCCACTCTGAGGGGCAAGTGAGATGGGAGATCTCACTGAGGCATACGCAGGGTGGCTGGTCATTCTCATATGTTTCCAGGTTCAGATGGCAACACACTCATGCTTTTCACTGACACCTGCGTCTAGTGAGACCACCTAGTACCTATAGCACATTTCAGAGGCTAAGGCTGTCAGCAATGGATTTTGTAAAGCAGTAGGAGGGGACTGGATTTGATGGATGGACCACTCAGTGGATAGATAAGGAGTTGGCTGGAAGGTAACACTCAGAGAATTTCCAGCAGTGGCTCTGTGTCCAAGTGGAGATCAGTGACAGCGGTGTCCTCAGGGGTAACCAGTCAGTGACAAAGATGTTGAGCAGCCTGGAAAAGCCAACTGTGAAAGCCCAGAAACATGTGACAGGACAAGGAGGAATGGCTTTAACCTGACAGAGGGGAGATTTAGATGAGATATTAGGAAGAAGTTCTTCCCTGTGAGGGTGGTGAGGCCCTGGCACAAGTTGCCCAGAGAAGCTGTGGCTGCCCCAACCCTGGCAGTGCTCAAGGCCAGGTTGGATGGGGCTTGGAGCAACCAGGTTTATGGAAGGTGTCCCTGCCCATGGCAGGAATTGGAGTTGGAGGACCTTTATGCTCCTTTCCAACCCAATTCTGTGATTCTCTGATGTTCTCAGGCAGTATCTGGGGGCTGAGCTGCAGTGATGGCAATTCTTCACAGTGATGATGCCACCTCCCCTTCTCCCCGCTGCTGAGCCAAAGCTTTGGAGGAGCCAAAGGCTCCTCACTTTGAGGAATCCTCCCTGCTAACAGCTGGGCCCTGAGCTTCCTATGTGCAAAGCTGAGGGTGAGTGATGAACCACAGCCTCTGTACCATGAACCCACAGAATCCAGTGAAGGAAAGCAGTGGAAGGAGGTCACTCCTGGTGCTGCAGTAGATTGAAGGGGGAATAGTTTTAACCTGCTAGACTACCGAGCTTCTACTGTCACTCACTTTCTTTACAAAATTACAGGAAAACCAGCTCTGATCTGACTTGCCAGGTTCACACACATTCCTCACTTTCTCTGGTCCAGAATTCCCTTTTTTCACTTCTTATTTTTGCTTCACCTTTTCAAAACATGCCAACTTCCTTGGCCAAGATGTGCTTGGGCAGGCTGGTGTGCCGCAAAGGAGCTCGAGCAGTCAGCAATGTAGTCATCATCTCCCTGACACCAGTGTGTCTGGTTTTCCTAACACCCTCATGGCTGGGCACACATAAGACTCAGCCATCTCTGTCCTCTCTAAACCTGAAATACTATCTTGTTCCAAACTGCAGGACTTCAGAAAAGGTTGTAACAACTACACAAGAAATTCTTTTATTAGTACTTGGAAGGGTCATGATGGAGGTTTGACAGAAATATTGTTTGAGACTGAGTGGAAATGCAGCCTTCCAAATGGGCAGTTTTTACTGCACCATTCTGAAAAGCCAAAAATCTCCTCGCAGGGTAAGTGAAGGCTCCATTAGTACTCACCCTGAAGTCTGAAGATATCTTACTTACTCTTATGCCAATGAGTTCAAAAAGGATGCCCCAATAATAAACAAAAAAATAGCTGCAAGAGTAAGACCATCTTAAACACTGGTTCTATTCAATACAAGGTCTGCTAGATAGCATAGTGATGAATCCTGTGGGATATACAGTAAGTCCAGTCAAATCTCTCATTCAGAGGAAAAGCAGAGACCTCTCAGGGATGGAAAAAAGTGTGATCATCAAATCAGGGTATGTCTTAGAGGTCAGCTTAAAAGCCAAGCTGAATTTGACCTTGCAAAGGAAATTAAAATAATAGCAAAAGGTTCTTCAGGCATTTAAAGAATAAAGAAATAAGGAAAGAGGAAGAGAAACTCTTGTGGGATGGCGGTGTTGAAGAAGTATAAGTCCATGGGTGAAGAATGTAGTGAGTTATTAGCTTTCATCTTCAGGGAGATTGTTTATGGGGAGCCAGGGTTTCAGGCTGTGGAAAAGACTAGTGTGATGCACGTATTAGTGAGCTTATAACCAACTGCAGTTTGCACCTTGAGGTGTTCAAGTAAACCAGTTTTGGTTTATCTTACTAGGTCAGGCTTAACACTTTAGTGATTCACGAACAGAATTGCTGCTTGAGGAGTGGGTCAGGCAGCTCATCAGAGTAAAACTGCAACTTCAGCAAACTTGTCTTTTGCCGTGGCAAATTTGTTAGTCATGGTCACCTTGCTCAATAGAAAGGGAATTTCTCTTCCAAAAGACTGAGAGCTGGCAAAATTATATGACTAAGAACTGAAGTGAATTGAAGCAAGCCCAATTACACCAATTAACTCTTGAATCTTTCACTTCCTTGGAAGAATTACTTTTTTAGGCTGCAGTCACTTTAAGCTGATATAAGCCCATGCTGCTGCTGAGATGGGACACTTTCCTCCCTTCTCTTCCTGACTTCCCATCTTCCCATTCACACTCCTTATCTTTGTGCTGGTATTAGCTGCTATGTGGAGGGATGAGATGACCAATCCAGCAGAAAAACAGTTTGCCATCTCCATCCATCCTTGGTGGGAAGGGGGGAAGAAGAGTTTACAACCTAAATGTGCTCTACACTCCTCCAAAAGAGAGAGCACCTTAGGACCCTGCTGGATATATGTATTTATCAGAAGTCCTGAAAGATGGAAGAAAGTGCTTGATACAGACATCCATATCTTGGTCTGAACTAATGGAACTTCCCATCCTACAAGTCCATTCTGTTATCCTGAAAAGACGAATTTTCATTTCATGCCTCAATTTATCCATCAGCATATTGGTAAAATAATACTTAGGCTCAAAGAAATACTATTTTAAATTGCTTTGAAAAGTGCCATATGAATTAAGAGCATGTTGTAAATAACAGTAGATACAAATGGATACATTTCTAAAATTGGAAGTCATCCGTAGAGGATGACTTTTGCAAAGTGGTCATTCAACCAGTTTGTGTTCCACAAGGGAACAGGCCCCTTTTTCTTTGATTACATTTTAATTTTTCAGCATGATGCTCAAAACCAATTACTGCCTTCTGCAGAAGAAATGAAGTTTGCAGGAGCAATTTCCTAAGGCTTTTATTAGGGAATGCTTGGCCATGAAATAGTTGTGAAATGAAGCTCTCTCATTTAAAAGAAAAAATAGCTCTAACAGAGGTGAAACCTAGGTGAAACAGGTAACATTTTTAAATTTTTTTTTTCACATCTCATTTTTGTTCCTGTTTTATAGAATCACAGAAAAACAGACTGATTTGGGTTGGAAGGGACCTTCAAGCTTATCCAGTTCCACTGCACACCTTCCACTAGACCAGGTTGCTTCAAGCCCCGTCCAGCCTGGTCTGAACGCTGCCAGGGATGGGGCAACCACAGCTCCTCTGGGCAACGTGTGCCAGGGCCTCATCACCCTCATCTCTACTGTCGTTGCACAGATGTGCAAGCTGGGCCCAACCCCATAAGTAGACATCAACAACAGGAAGAGCTCTGAGCATACAGGAGGTAGAGAACTTGTCAGCCGGAAATGAGAAACATACTGGGTGAAACCATGGCATCACTGTGATGAATAGCAGAACTCTCCATTTGATTTAAGTAAGGCCAAGACCTTGGAAGGGAAGAGAGATGTTCCCTTTAAGAGGTTTTTATTGGGGCTTTTTGGAAACAGTGTACCCCAAATCATTAATAATGAAGGAAAGTGCAGGGTTTTATTCTTAATCTCATTTTGCCTCAGATAACCTATTGTGCAAAATGATGCCTGGTTTCCTAATAGATGTGTTAAAAGGGTGAAAGAGATAATACTGTAACTAAAAACACTTGTTTCTCTTTAGAAATTATATACCTATTACTCTTTTTAGCAGCTGGGCTAATGAGGAGACAAAATACATCCCTATTTTAGTTTTATTCACTGTGTTTACCTTATGGATCACAGACCTGTGCTGGAAAATTAGACTGCATCTCCTATAGAGTCAGTGAGCATCATGTATTGGGCATTGGTGTGTGCTTTCACACAGCAGTGAGAGTAGGGAGGGAGGAAAAGAAAGGATTTCTATTTGAAAAAATCAAAGCCAGTGGGTGAACACTAGGGAAATCATAGAATCATAGAATGGTTAGGGTTGGAAGGGAGCTTAAAGATCATCTAGTAAATTTAGTATGCTAAGCTGAATTTGTCCTCTTAATAAATGTGCATTAACTTGACAGTCTTTTTAAGTCCCAAATGCACAATTGTGTTCAAAGCAGACTAAACTACTGACGTATATTCTCTCTAAGAAAAGCACTGACAACCTGACTAGTGTATGTACAACTGTGTTCTGCTGGATGAGACCACTTGTCTTAAGCTCGGCCTTTTTAAAAATTCAGATCATGTTTCACATAGAAAAAAAGGAGAATGTACATTCTGTTTTGGTTCAGGAATTGGGGTCTGCCTAATATTTCCAAATAGGAGGGTCTCTATTCCAGGTTTTCTGTTGTCATATAATGTTTAGTAGGTATAAATTCAGATATAAATAGTCCTGATGGTGTTCTTGATGGGCCATAGGTTTACTTCATTGTGCTCCTGCGGTAGTGCCCTTTCTACATTTGTAAGCTTCTATTCTTGACTAGGCTATGACAAACAAACTGTAAACTCCCAACGCTTCTCCTCCAAGGAGAAAAGAATTGTTAGTTCAATAAAAAAATTATATTTGAGGTCTCCATCAGGTCCTTAACAGGATTCCCCATGTGACTTCCAAAGCTTGTATCTCTCTCCATACTGCCTTGTTTTGCTTTGTCTAAAAGGAAAGCCAAATAAAAATTGTTCCTATTTGTGAGCTCCATACTTTGCCCATCTAAGCAATGTAATGGTGGGTTAATGCAAAAACTGCATTAACACAAATAGCTCTTGGGTTTTCTGTTTCCAGTCTTAACTGAAAACAGGACTGTTAATTCAGTCTTTCTACGTGTTAAAGCCTTTTTAATCCCCCTACCCCTCAGGCCAACATCACCTTACTTGTGATGCCCAATCATTCCCACCATTTTCCTCTTTCAATAAACCTACATGTCCTGCAGCCCCTCCTGTTGCCTGGTCTACCCAGTGCTGCAGGGATGGCTGACAGCTCTTGAATAAGATGCTCGTTCCTATAGGAAATTTCCTGTTCCCTTTCTTTCTACATTTCAGCAGCCCTTGTTCCCTGAAGGTAAGCTGTAATATGCAAAATAAAGCCATACTCCATACCTCCTGCATCAAAACTTTGCTCTTTTCCCCATTTTCTTGTACCAAACCCTCATATCCTCTCCTTTCTATTTAGAATCATAGACTGGTTTGGATTGGAAGGGACCTTAATGCTCATCTAGTTCCAATGCCCTGCCATGGGCAGGGACACCTTTACTCTATCTTTTTTATCATAGTTGGATTTAAATTACCAGCCACCTATGCCACTAGCCAGGATGATTTTAGCATCTAAAGCAACCTGAAGAAGTCTGCCCTAAACCGCCTCCTCCTTCAGTTTTGTCTCTGTAATTGTCAGCTGGCATTTGTGATTTTATTATAGGTGCTGGCTTCATCCAAGAAGGGCCATGACAGGCTAAAATAGCCAGGGTAAAGGCTAAAACTCAGAGGCTGCCTCATTACTCTTCAGACCTTGATTTCCTTCTTGGATAAAGGAGCTTATTCTGGCCACAAAAGTTATACTAGTGGGATCAGGAAGAGATTTTGTGCTGCAAAACAAGGAACAGGAACAGGTAACGAATGAGTTAGTGACAGCACTGATGAAGTTAGAGAGCCCAGCCTTTGCTAATGGGGTCTGAGGGACAAAGCCAGGCTTCTGCAGCAGGGGAGAATATTTGGGAATCTGTGGAGAAGAAGCAACTGCTGTATTGAAATTCATGACTATATAACATGAGAATGTGCTTGTGTTATAAACATGGAGGAGTGGTGCTGGACCTGTCTTGAGTTCTTGCTTGCTGTAGTGGTGTGAGACCTGGAGCATGCTGGCAGTTTACTTGAAGTTAATGCTGCCCAGATAGAAATAGTCCACACAGACAGCAGCAAAACCCCTCCATCTCAAATTTTACTCCTTACAGGGGTGTGCAGTCAAGCCCTAACCAAGGACTGCAGATGTCCCCATCTGTTCCCAGTGACAGCTCGCCTCCCTGCCCTACGGCCTCCCTCCCCATTTACACCACATCTCTGGTCTTGCAGGACAGAGAGGGGCATCCACGTCCTCAAGGGAGCTCGTGCTGCTGGAAGCACCTGTGGGGCTCTGTGGTGGTGAGGGCTCCTGGTGGGTCAATGGATACCCAAACGCTGGCCACCACACTTGCAGGGACCCCTGGGAGCCCCTTGAGATGGCCTTGGGTGCGAGAGTAAGTAACACCAGCTTTTCTCCAAAACAAAAAGCAAGTCTCTTTGTCCATGCTAGAAACCTAAACATGTGAACTGAAGTAACCCATTTGCTAAGATTGAATGCATCTGGATGCGTCTGAGTGCATCTGGCCTCCGCTTCTCTAGACAGAGGCTGGAGGGGGAGGGGAAGAGAGGTTGGGAAGGGTTTAGATAGGCAGAAACAAACACATATATTTTTAAGGAAATATGAGTCACTTGCACTTCAAGTTTATTCCAAAATCAATTCCCAGACCTCCCCAACTCCTGCTCCTAACTCCTGAGGCAGGCGCTGTGCAACTGGGTGTGATAAATAGGGACAAAATTGGATACATCTGTGGGGAGGAGGCAAAATGCTGTTTTCCAACCTGCCCTGACATGCTAAGGCCACCACCGCACTCTTGAATTGCTCCCCTGTCTCTGAGTGCTGTTCTCCCACTGCTCCTCTTGTCAGTAGCTGTGGGCAAGTGCCCACTCCACCAGCAGCAGGGCAGGGGAGGCACAGCCAGGAAGGAAATGGGGCAAGAGGGACAGCTGGCTCTCCTCCACGTGCCCCACAGGCCCTTCTCGCACGGCTCCTGGAGTGTGAGGAGCTGGTATCAGGGAACCAGCATCCTCCCTCCCAAGCTTGAAGTCCGACAGCCCTCATCTCCTTGCCCTTCATTGTCCTGTCTCCCCTTGTCACCAGCAGCCCAGTGCCTGCCCCTCAGCAGGCCAGCTTCACACCCATGACTGAGACATGCTGCTCTGGCAGGAGGAGAGATCTGTTGCCCACCTTGCTGCTTTGACAGCGACAGCCCATGCCTTGGGCTGCTCTGCCGCTATTTCTGTGCCACTCCAGTGTGTGCCATGGAGCCACCTCTCCTGGTCAGTGTGCAAGGTGGCACGGGGCGGAGGGTAGCAGGGTCAAATCAATGCATGTGGAATGGAGGTGTGGAGAAGCTCTCTGTGCTCATGCTGCGAGGGAACGTTGGCAGGAGGTCATGCTGCTGGCACCAGTGGGCAGACATCGCTGATCACCGCCTGTCACCTTCACCCTAGCCTCAGAGGCAATGGCAGAACATGGCAGAGGCAGACCCTCTGCTGCAGCCCCAGGTTGGGTGGGCTCTGAAGCACCGTCCTTGACACAGATGCTTGATAGCCATCCCAGTCGCAGTGCTTGCATACCTGACAGCTCCCCTAATAACAGGCAGTTACCTTTCCAGGTGCACCATGGTCTGCAGCAGCTTGAAGGGTGCATGATGTGAGGGCACCTCACCTCCCGGTCCTTAGGGCTGCAGCTCCTGAGGAAGCAGCCAGCAGTGCCAACAGCGAGATGCTGCCAGCGGCTCCGGCCACCTCCACGTATAAATAACAACAGCAAATCTGCACTCAGCAGTAACTGCTTTTTGCTTAACCTTATCAAGAACAAACCATACATGCTGGTTCAGCAGAAACTGGGGTGAGGCTTGAATATAAAAAAGATCATTCTGCTTTAACGAGGCTTCCTCTTCGAAAGAATAATATTGGCAGAACTAAAGCCCAGATCGGAAACAATGTGTGGCTTTTGTTTTCTTTTTTTCCTTCACTTTTTTCCTCCCTTGCCTTCATTCTCGGTGTTGGGGCTGGAGAGGAAAGTCTCCGTCTTGCCAAACTAAACAAATTACGCTTTACAATTCAGAGACTTAAATGCCTCTTTTTATCATAATTTCCTTAGCTCAGTGTTGAGAAAATAAAGCAGTAGTAAGCAGAGTGATTGCATACCGTTTTCCTTATGGCCATTGGCAAACAAATGCAGCCAGTTGTTTCTCTTTAAGTCTATTAAGTTTGCCTGGAAATCATCCCTGGACAAACCTCCCCCCCTACACACTCCATGCCGGCAAGAAAAAAAAATAAATACAGCAGAGCCCCTTCTTTCTGTTATTATCATCCCTGCAGATGTCCCTACTTCCCATGACAGCATATGAGATCAAACCTCTCTGAAGGAAAGGGATTCATTCGGCCGTGCCGGGAATGTACACGCTCACTTACGGTACCTCTTGGCAAGCAGGAGATGAGCAGGAGCTGGAGGAGAGTGAGTCCTACATATGTCCAGGGGGCTTGCTCCATAGTGCCCGGGCCAGTGCAGCGGTGTGACTGCTCGGGAAGGGAAAGCAGGCAAACAGCTTTTACTGGGACCTCACCAGCTCCGGGCTGCGAGGGATCTCGGATTTCAGACCTCAGCTCTCTCCCATCCTCACCAGAGGGGAACTACCTTCAAGAGACTTCTCAGGCATCCAGAAGCACGACGTCACCCCAAACCTCTCCAACTGCTGCTTTAACCCTTTCTGGACTCTGGCAGCCGATCCCTTTTGTGATGGGTTTATTGACACAGCACTCAGCTCTGAGGTAGCAATTTTCATTTTGGAAAGAAAGATATTGCAAAGGGGGAGGAAACAGAAATGTGAATATCTATTTATGTGAGTCATCCCAGTTGCTGTGGGTGAGCTGAAATTATGGATGTCTCCAGAGGGAGGCACTTTGGATATCCCCCTCCTTGGGCTTCCAGGGGTTGATGCATCCCAGGGTGCTGCCCCTGATGTTGGGTGGGTGCAGATTGGGGTTCCTGGCCCATGCTCCAGTGACCAGGCAGCCGGGCCAAATGACATGTTCCACTTTACAATGTGCTTAAAATAGCCATGTATTTTTATGGTGGGGCAGATGAATGAATGAGGCTCACTAAAAGTTCACTCCACAGTGGATGAAAACCACAAAACACAAAAGGAATCACTTGGCATATGCGGGCTTGAGCTAGTCAAAACCTTTGTACAGAGTACATTTCTGCCAGGAAATGAAATTTTGGCAAAATTGAGATGTTTGGTCAGAACATGTTGATATTGGGGAAATGTTCAATCCAAACAAAGGATGCTATTTAATTTGGATTTTATCTTTGTGCCATATTTTTTTCTGCCTTTTCTATTACCACATGATACTGATTTTATCTGGTCTTCAGCCTATAGTTCATAGCAGTATACTTTATTTTATCTAATATATTTCTTGCACAGTTTTTCAATACCATCTGAAGGACATATTTCATAGCTCTAAATCTGACTTTTTCAATTTCATTTCAGTTGCAAGTTTTTTTTTCACATATATTGTGAGAGGGAAAATTTGAAATACTGGTGTTTGCTTTGGAGTAGAAACTCAAGTATCTCAAAAAGGTTTAACAAATACCTACAGCTGTTTGTAAAGCTCTAGGCACGTTGAGCAACCTCAAAAATTTGAGAGCAGTAGCCAGTGGAAACCTTGACTAGTTTACTGCGGTGGAAAATCCATTACAGCTTCAGGTGGTCTGTCATGGGGTGAATTCTTCTATCCAGACCTCTGTCTAGGTTACGCATGACTAGTGTTTGTTCACTTTCGATATAAAACAATACCAATGTATTCATGATTGGGTTTCTTTCTCCAAATCTCTTAATACTGATGTAAACCCACCATTAAAAATACTAATATAAGAAGACCTGAGATAGATGCCAAGTTTGTAACCATTATGGCATATAGTTCTACTCAGAACATGTCAATGTGACATGGCACTTGTAGGACATTTTGCACTTAGCTACCATTTGACTTTCTGCATGGCTTCCAACAATGGAACCAATGCTGTTCCCTAATTCCAAGTTTGGGTTCCTTTAACAAGCCTTTCAGTGACAGGAATAAAAAAAAATAAGGAAAAAAAATGAAGCCGCACCAAACCAGATGAAAACAGTGAAAACAGGGAGCCCCTACCTCTTCATAAAGAAACACAAAACTATTTCAAGGCCAGGTTGAATGGGGCTTTGAGCCACCTGGTCTAGTGGAAGGTATCCGTGCCTGTGGCAGGAGGTTGGAATTGGATGATTTTTAAGGTACCTTCCAACCCAAACCAATCTGTGATTCTGTGATTCTAATGTCTGTGGAATCGTGATTAGTTTATTTCCTAGCCCTCATTTCTAGTAAGCAATTAAATTATTTAACCTAGTAAGTCATTTTAGTGGCTTACAGATATCTGAGTCGTAGATGTCTCTGAGGGGGAGTCTCATGAGGATGTAAGACAAAATCTGGTTTTGGTGTGTGATGTGAAGGGAAATCCCAGAGCACTGAATGAGGCTGGACACAGGGAAAGAGAGTGTTAAGGCTGGACACAGAGGACCTAACACTTGGGTTTCTCATAAAGGCCAGAACCACTTGGGAAAACATACCCACAAGGGCCACAGCTGTTTGTTTCTTTGGGCCAGTTCCTGTGGCAAGACATTCAACACAGTAGAAAAAGACCAGGTGAAGCTGTGTCTTGGTCCTGTGGATGGAGCAGACCTGCAGGGACACCTTCAGTTTTAGGGTGGAAAAGTGGCCTTTCTGCTTGATGGATGAATGGGCTAAAGGGGAAAGCTGGTAGATCTATGACATCTTTTTGTTTTTCTTTTCTCTGAGGGAAGGTAATTATGCTACCAGGAAATCTATTTGCACTCAGTATTACTCTACAGTGCTTAGCTTAGCTTGGCACCTTGAGGTGGATCCACTGCCCCCTCAAAGAATGGCTTAGCAGCCAAATAAGTGAACTCAGCCATGATCACACAGATTTGCACATGGCCTGTTTGCATGGGTTGTCTAGTAGGATGTCACTGTAGCACCAGGAATGACTCTGGGCAACTTACACGGTGCTCCTGAATGCGCTTTTTACATTCCTATTAAGAGGCAGAGACCAAACCAGGCACATTGCACTGGCCAAATATTTCTGGCTATATGTAATCCTCCATGAAAGAAAGCTAAAAGCTCTTAACCATGTGTCTGTACTGCTGAGGAATCTCACTGTAGCATTTGGCTGCAATGTTTGTATCTGCCCTGTTGCTGAACATACTTAGAGTACAGGTTTGAAAATGACATTCCACTGAAACTGGATTGTAAAAATGGATAGAGTTACCATACTTTAATAGCCATTTCAAAGCAGCTAGCAGTCCAGTTCAACCTAGAGTAAAACAAGCCCTTTGATAATTATAATTGACCACTGAGTGAATAATTAATGTGTAATTAATACCACTAACTTGTACTTCTAATAATCTGCCAGCAAATCTGAGACATGAAAACACTGTGTGGTCCAGTCTCCAAGAACAGAAAGAATGCCACCATTTTATCTCGGTGAAAAACTGACATGCAGGAAGATGACCTAAGGTTCATATCCTGCGGTGGCAGGTCAAGAAAGGTACACAGTAACTTCACCCCAGTTCTGTACTCGAAGCTCTGGACTGTCCTGCTTGAGAGAAATCAGTGCAGAATAATTAGGGATGAATGTATAGTTGTGGATAAAAATAACTTGGACTTCAAATAAAACCACTGTCTCAGAGCCAGACAGACTTTTTTCAGGGTTTGAAAATTTAGCAAACTTCCCCCTTTCCCCTGCCCCCCAGACCTATTTTCACAAACTACTGAAACCTCTTGTTTCTGTTACTGGAACATTACCAGAAAACTTTCTTCTTTTGTGACTTCTGCTCAGATGATTCAATCCCAAATGGCCCTGATTATGTTCCAAATCTCCAGAGCTTCTGCTGAAGGAAATCTGTGATTTTCAATGTTATTCATTTACACTACTGCAGATTGGATGCCTTCAAAGGACATCCTTCTTACAAAAACATTTGGACCCCATTTCTCTCCTCACAGACAAAATTCCCACTGAAACTAGTGTAGTCTTCTGCCAAAGAAAGAGTTTGAATCATCTGAGCTCAAACGTGCTCCCAACAGGGTTGGTGGAGTTACGTCTTGAACTTTAGTGACTGGCCAGTAGTACCCATCCCACTCAAACAAAACCTGAAGAAAGTATTTGAAAGACACTGTAAAAGAAAATGGGTCCACTTAGAGGCTGGAAAGGGCTTGTATCTCAGAGGGAAAATAAAGTTAAAATGAAAGTCAGTCCTGGAGCTTTAAGAGTAGCAGAAAAAGGGGTTAATGAATGATTAGCACTAATGTTTTATTCCTCCCCTCAAAGCATTAGTTTTGGATAATCTCCTTTTAGAGGAGAGATTGCAAAGTGTTTGCCTTTAAAACACATCTTTTAGAAGAAATCCCAGACCTCACTGTAACATCTGAGGAACATTTTATAAGTTTCTAGCAGTACTGAGAGTAAGTATACTTTGCCCTTTGGGCTTCAAGTTTGCCAAATGTGTGCAATGCAATATCTAGCATTTATGAACCACAATAGAATTGTGGCAGCCTACCTACACAGGCTTCCATAGGCAAGGGCACTTTGTGCAGCTTTTCCTGGCCTGAGCTCCACAAACTATTCCAATCACTGTGTGGGATGTTAATCTTCAGTGACTGAGGCATCACAGTCCAGGAAAGCTAAATGGGTGACAATGGGAGAAGCCAAAAAGAGCTGGGAGCTGTAGTGCCAGCACGTATTACAGATCCTGATCTAATAGGACTGGTAATGACAATGGTAATGATTGTCTTTTTAAAAAAGATTTTTTACAGCAAAATGGAGGTAGTTTAAAAATTATGATTCCAAATACATTTATGGGCAAGTGATCAGCAAAGTATGGCCAGAAGAACATGACTGCTTAATGGCGCCTAACCAGCAATATGCTTTTTCTTTTTTTCAGTTATTATTTCATGTTTTAATCTGTTCGGATGGTTTTTTTCAGTGATCCTTCTGTGTTTCACTTTTGTGTACAGTCTGTGATGATCTTCACCATAGCAATGTGTAAGAAAAGAAACAGGTGGAAGATTTGGTTTGAAATTAAAACTAGCCCATAGACAAGCCTAGTTATCAATCAGTCAGCTGTTATAGTCTACATCTGGTGGTCTGATATTATAGTCTAAGGGGGTAGCAAAACATTACGTTATTTCCCTACGTGGAAATGAATAACCTGCAGATTCAGTCATTCTTGTGGTATACATTCTTGCTTCGTAGTTTAATAAATAAGGCTTCCTAGGTTAATGAACAAAACTTTCAGTGTGTATAGCAGCTTCAAACTGATCACCAAAACAGTAGACATAGAAATTTAGCAACTGGTTTGGGTTTTATTTAAGTTGGGTTTATGTTTTATGGTCATGGGTACATATGAGTCAGTGTGGAAGCCAAGAAGAGAATATGATTTTGAGACAGAAACTTAACCATGCTTCACCTAGAAGGCTAGCCTAGCACTGCAGCATGAAGTCCAGCCAGATGAACATGTGCATGAAATAAAGGTCAGAAAAATGTGTGTTGCAAGTAATTGGTGGAAGGTCAGCTTTTCAGAAGTGCTGAATGTCTGATTTTCCAAACTGGAAATGTAGAAGTATAGCACTTCTGGAAATAGGATTCACACAATCTGATACTGCATTGCACTTAGATAATGCAGTGATGTAAGACTTGAGCAGTGCTGTCAAACAAAAAGAGCTTAGTTTGAAGTGCAGTTTTTTGGTGATCTCCTTTTCTCCTTTCATTGATGCCCATAAAAACTGAAATTAAGGCTTACTTTCTCTGTCCCTCTAGGTCAAATTTACCAGTGTCCTTATGAATGTGCTGTGAACAAGCCTAGTTATGAACAACTGTGAAATTCTAACTATAAGAAGTAATGAAATCATTCACCTTTTATACAGTTGTCTTGCATGTCATACAAGTAAATAATCAGGAAATGTACAGTAACACACCATGTATCTTTCCAATGCATCTTTGGGAGTTCTGCCATCCATCATTTAACATCCAGTTAAATAATTTCCCAGTTTTTCTGTCCGTCTCCCTTGATTGACTTGACTGACCTTGACCAAAATGGGGGGACCTGGATAATATGACAAAGACAATAAAAATATAATGATTCAGAAAGAGAAAAAAACCTAATAGATGAAGTGGATGAGATCTTTCAGAACAGAGTCCACTCTGAGAGCAATTGGACAAGGTCACCAGGGCATTGCAAAATTTGATCTCATCATATAAAGAGATACACTGATCAAAATCTCACGCCAATATGCAGCCGTGTCTTCAATTTTATTGAAAAAACAAAACAAATAAACAACCAAAAAAACCCCCAACAAATAACACAAAAAAACAACAACCCAAAACAAAAAACAAACTCTGTCAGAATCTTCAGCTAGTGCAAAACTAGGTGCTGAAAAACAAGCTGCTCAAAAGTAACGTCTTCCATCCCTGTCAGACACTGATGTGGCAGTTGACAGTCCCAATGATCCTGCTTCCACATATTTATTCTCCATGTCATCCTTATCATCTTCAAACTCTGGCATGCCAGATCACTACTGATGTTTCACTTAAAACCTTGAAAAAAATGAATGAAAAATGTTTCATAATAATTTTTTTTTTAATTGTTTTTTAGGCAGTGATGTTATGATCTGTTTGCACCAGGAAATCACCTCTGTATCTAATGCTACAAAAAAAATGCCTCTTGGTATAAATCTGTTATTTACAGCTATATATGCTGGGGAGATTTGGAAGATTTAGAAACTCTTAATCAAGCAAAAAGACTAGACACACAAAAAAACCCCATAAACTAAAAGGAAGACCTTGTATAGCTCATAAGACCTCTGTTTAAAATATCCACAAAGATACTACACTGTCATGATTGCAATGGATTTTCAGCTCTGGCCTAGCAAAGACTTAGGCATCTACTTAACTTTGTTTAAGCCAGTAATCCACTGAATTCAGTGGGTCTAAATGTCACTTTTTAAAGTTTTTGAAGCCTAGAGGTATTAGTGCATAGCCATAACTGAAACTTTGAAAAGTGGCAACATCAGGAGTCACACAGAAAGCTTTCAACCTGAGTCCTGGGCTGGCTGGTCTTTCCACACTTCCAGAGATGTGGAGCACTGCTATCATTCCTGCAGTTGCTACCCTCAGCAGCAAAGAGGAATGAGGCTCTCATTTTTCAGTGTGCTGCCTGCTTTGTACAAGAAATAAAAAGAAATAGATTCCATCAGACCAGATTTCCCACTGGGATTACCAACAGACCAGCACTAGACCAGTGCTTCAGAGATATTGAAAGAGTGACAGGAGTTTCTACGTAAGACAGCCTTCTACATTCGTTGTTAATTGGTGTATCAGAGTTTTAAATAAATGTTTATGTAGCAGCCTCCAGGATTGGAAATCAACACTGCTGCTTCCCTTTAAAGACTGGAAAAACTCAGCTGAAGCAAAGTAAAAGATTTTACCATGCTGTTGTTGCTTCCCTTGACTGTTAGCAGCCAGTGGCATGCAAGCTGACAGAGAGGGTATTGATTTTTGCTACTTTGAACATTTCTTTGTAGAAAAGGAGCAACAAAAAGGAACAGAAAAGAAATAATAGCAATTCTTGTTTTCTCCAGCAGGGCTTCAATGTTATAAGCTTAAGCAGCAGAGGAAAGGAATAATCTATTCCATTACACTCTGTCCTGCTAGAAAAATCCACATTTGTCCATCCTTGTTATTGTTTCTCTATCTTGAAACCACAGTGAGAGCATGTACCTCATGACAGCATAGCTTTAAACTTCTGCTATCTATTCATGGCACCTTGAAACCTTCCCAACTCCCACTGCACTGTAACACACAAAATCATGCAAGGAAAGAAAAGTCTACACAGAGAAGTCTGCTTCAAGTAATCTAAACTGATTCAGAAAGAACCTCAGAAGAGGTTCTTGGATCCAGTAGAGAATTTTTAGTTTGTGCTGAAAGAGTATTGACTATTGTGGGGTTTTTCCCTATATAGTTGGTTCTGTCCGTAATTCCATTGCTTGTATTCAGTCATTGTCTACTATGTGAAGAATCTCTTGGCCCTTAATATTATTTTAGATTTCTCTTCATGCATTTTTAACCCAAAATAGCTTGATCCAAAGCCACTGAGGTGAACAGAAAGACTGAGTTCAGTGGTGTTCAGAGCAAGCCCATAAGGATCCTGATGATTAGCCAGTAGAGACTTGTCTGAAATTAAAGGCCATGGCTCCGGCTCATCCTATGGCAGATAGGCAGTTCATCTCCTGGGGCAGTCATGGGACCACCCTTTCCAGGCATTGTAGGCATAGTTAATGTATACCACTTCAAATAACTTCATCATGTAGATCCATGTGACTACATGCAAAACTGTAAATTAAATATAATATTTTTTCCTGCATTAAATGTGCTCATGAAGAAGAATTTTCCCAAACACCATCAAAACAAACATTAAGAAGAAATTTCTTGTATAGCCTATTTATGTTGTAACTGTCCAAAGCTTTTCTGTGCCTTCAGAAGTCGCCACTGTCAAAGACAGAAGCACAACTGAGTTCATCCATTTATTTGATCTCTGAGGGAAATTCTTTTCTTGTTGATGTCCTCAGCTGTGTTTCCCAAATGTTTTGGCATGTTAAAATCCATAAACTATGCGTTTTTCCTGAGTCACATACATAGTAAATTTTGCCTTTTAGACAATTAGCTGGTAACAGTAGATTCTTCAGGCTGAAGCCAATACTAACACCTTGAAATGTTTAATTAGTTTCCACATGCAGGTCTTATCTCTCTGCTTGAAAGATAAAACTGTCCTAGAGATGATTATGAGTAAGAGATCTTAGGCAGAAGACTACAATAGCAACTCAATGACCAACTTAACGGGACTGTTGTGTATGGTGGAATATTACAGTGCATAACTAAAGCATACAGCAGTCACTTTCCTTTTCATAGTACATGGCATTTTCGCTCTTACAACAGGAATCAATCAGTGAAAATTGGTTCTCCTACCTCATCTTCTATTCCTGATCTAAGGTCTAATGCAACTGACATGTCCAGTCCTGGCTTCGAGCCTTTTGTACTCTTCCATGAGTCTTCCATTTCAGCCATGAAAATAGCATCCATCTCATCAAACGTTAGATGATAGTAGATAGGTATCTGAGTTAGTGCTTTAGGTGTTCTTCATTATAAATATAGAGATCTAGAAAACTCTGGTATGTGATTTATTAGCTCTCTTTTAAAAATCAGCATCAGGATGAGTATTCTGTTGTTCTCCATGCACTAGACAGGGGTTTTAGATGACTGCTTTGATGTAAACTCTGACATTTGGATGTCTGATGTAAGATAAGGTGAACCCAAAAGCAGTCCAGTGAGCTGTTGAAGACTGCATGCCATATAGAAAAAATAAAATGTAATATTGATTTAATCTGCAAATCTGCATTTCATGGCACAGATTGCCTGGGTCTGGGTTGCCATTCATCATGAAGCAAAATATTGTCTACTTCTGTAGAGTACATCTGCCAGAAGGGTGGCAGATAAGTACCACATGAAGAACTGTCTTTCAGTGCCAGCTCTTCTATGCTTTTTAGCAGGGTAAAGCCTTACTGACCAGAGCTGCTTTAAATGTTTAATGATTTTCTCAAGCAAAAGAAGCCACGTGGGCCACAATGTAAACCAATGGGAACAATAAGATGCAGATGACAGAGGTCTGCCTATTCCTGGTTATGTAGAGTGTATTTCATAGAATCATAGAATGGTTTGGGTTGGAAGGGACCTTGAAGATCATCTGCCGTGGGCAGGGACACCTTCCACTAGACCAAGTTGCTCCAAGCCCCACCCAAAATGGGCTTGGACACTGACAGGAATGTGGCAGCCACAGCTTCTCTGGGCAACCTGTGCCAGGGCCTCACCACCCTCACAGGGAAGAACTTCTTCCTAATATCTCATCTCAATCTCCCCTCTGTCAGTTTAAATCCATTCCCCCTTGTACTGTCACTACCTGCCCTTATTAAAAGCCTCTCTCCACATTTCTTGTCAGTCCCTTTAGGCACTGGAAGCTGCTCTAGGATCTCCCCAGAGCCTTCTCTTCTCCAGGCTGAACAAGCTCAGCTCTCTCAGCCTGTCTCCATAGCAGAGGTGCTCCAGCCTTTGGAGCATCTCAGTATTTACTATTATATCATCCACCTCTTCCATGTGACCACAACTAAGATGGAAGCACTGCTTTCTTTTGCAGTCTTTCCCTTTGAAGTATGACATATCAGCTGCAAAAAGAGGATACAAACATGAATCAGGATGCCTTAATACATAGTACTTAAAAGTAAGTTGGTGAGACTTTTTTTTTCCCTCTGTACATAGGCACAGAGTAAACACGTTAATAAGAATCTTTTATAAGGTCACAGTGCTCAGTATGATTAACTAGAGATGAAGTTTGGCAGGCAATACATTCATAATATAATCTAATCGTGTTTGGTAGTGTGAGGAGGGAAATAAAGAAGTTGGCTGCGAGGATTGCTTAAAAATTGGCAACCTTGCAAGTACTGTGACTTCTTTATAGAAATCTTATCAGACTGATGAGCCAGCCAGCTTTGCTGAGCCTGTCCAGAATCTTTCCTTTCAAAATATTTGCACCTGAGTGATAATGGATGGCTTCTATTATTGAATGGCTCTTGCAGTTCACTTCAGGGCTGACCTGAAGTATCCCCTGCTATTTCATTATTGGACTACAAACTGCTCTACCCAAAAGCCTCACTCCTCAATCCTTCCTTTTCTTTCAGGCGTAGGGTTCATAGATCTGTCAGAATGTTGTCACATAAGCACAGTCAGGCCAGAAAAGATTGAGTATCCTCCTTGTATAGTGTTCTGCCTCCAGAAACGAGTAGGACTATATATTTCAACAGTTATAGACTTATTGGCATAACCTGTTCCAGCTTAGTTTTATCCTGTTCTCCACTAACAAAGACTAATTCAACTTCTAAAGTGTTTATAATTTAGCAACTATATTCCTTAGCTGTTGCTATCTATACATATATTTAATTCACCTTTCAAACTTGCTAAGGTTTTGCTCCCAGAGGTATGCCGTGGAAATGATCAACTATCTAACTCCATGTTGTACCAAGAATCATTTCTCTTCCCATTATTTACAATGTGTATCTCACTGTGAAATGTGCATGCAGCCCTATCGGTATGAGCAATCTATGTGAGCATCGCCTAATTTTTCCACAGGAATAATGATTTATTTTTATACTACTCCATGCACTTTTTTCTCCTGTGCTCAAATATGCAGGCATTAGGCCTCATTGCAATATCTCTACGAGGTGTTTGACAAATTTGGACCAAAAAAAATTGCTTATGTTACAAGTGAGAAATAATAGCGCTACTGTCACTATAGAATGATTTATCATTCTGTAAAGCTTTGGCAATGTGACAAAGGGCAAATGTTCAGGAAAAGAGAATATTTTCCCAGTGTTAGTAAAATGTTCAACAAAATAAACATGAACTCCCTGGAGATCACAAGCAATGAACTTCTAATTTCAGCTGCCACAGAAAATGGTTTCTTTTATTCTGTGCAGTTCCCCAGAATAAGAAATATATTTATGGAAGATTAATTTCCATTAGATAGTGGGTTTCCCATGAAAGGCATTTACTTTTTTTGTACTCTTTTTTGACTCTTCAGAAGCTAACACATAGGTGTTCTGAGTATTAATTGCCAAGCAGTTATTTGGTCTGGGCTGCAGCCTTGGGCACACTATTGGAGAGATTCTTTAAGCATCTCAAAATGCTTTTGCTTTACCCATCTTACCTGTTACATAAAATAAGTCTTCATTTATTAACACAGCAGTAAATAAGCACTGGGCCAGTTTGACAGCCAACTCCATAGCACATTCTGTGAGTATCTTTACTCAAGGTAGAAACCCTGCTTTGGAGCAGGTGCTTCAGTCCCAAGCATAAACACTGGTCAACCTGTGCCAGTGCCTCACCACCCTCATAGGGGATGAGGAAATTCTTTGTAATATCTCATCTCAGTCTCCCCTCTGTCAGGTTAAAGTCATTCTCCTTTGTCCTGTCACTACAGGCCCTTGTCAAAAGTCCCTCTCCAGATTTCTTGACAGCCCCTTTAGGCAGTGGAAGCTGCTCTAAGGCTCTCCCCGGAGCCTTCTCTTCTCCAGGCTGAACAATACCAGCTCTCTCAGCCTGTCTCCATCGCAGAGGTGCTCCAGCCCTTGGAGCATCTTCGTGGCCTCCTCTGCACTTGGTAAGTAGCTCCACATCTCTCTTGTGGTGTGAGCTCCTGAGCTGTACTCCTGGTGGGGTCTCACTTGTTACAGTAAAGATTATTATGATATATAGGGTTAAGTGTTAGATCACAAATGCAGAGTCACACATGTATAGCAGTGGGAGGAGGTGGAAGGAAGTGTAATGCATGGGCAAGAGATCAGAAAAGAATGAAAAATAATACCTGGTCCTTTACAGAGGTGTTTAAGTCTCCAAGGAAGACAAGCAACCAAAATTTTAATGAAGAATGATCAGGCTCCTATCTGGATAGAAAAAAAACAAACTCGTTTTGGAGAGATGGATGGCACCTGCATGCCTGGAAGGCTTCAAGGAGAGACCAGTCTTGAGAGCTGTCATGATGTGACCAGCTGAGTCCTCTTGCAGGTTAAGGCTCAGGTGAAAGGCATGTAGATAGAGACCACACCAGCCAGGTGAGCGTGGGGAAAGGCTGCAATGAACTTCTGGGAGAAGGGCAAAAGGGAGTCTCTCCCTATTGAATCCCGAATGTTTTTTCCCTTCCATTGCTTCCACCTTACCTTTTATAAGTTTTGTGACAACACTATCTGATTTGGATCTCATGAATAAATACTTTTATTAGTAGCTGATCTTATCCTGGCTTGAATTCAGAGCAATATCAAGGCACTTTTCACCCAAGGAGATGTCAATTCATAAAGTGGGATGCTAGGGACACTTCAATGGGCTCCCTTGCTCCCAGTGCATTCTCCACGCTGTGCCTCCAGAGGATCCATACAAGCCAGTTCACAGAAAGAAGAAATAGCTGCTGTTATACTTAATGATATGGCTGGAAAAAAACTGACAAGCTTCTGGGCTTGCTCATGCTTGTGTGCTTGAAAGCTTGTCTGCTTTTTCCAGCTATATCTCTTGGCCTAATCAATAATTTTCCTCCTTCTGCAAGCAGTGCCATATTATTATCCATATGATTTTAATCATGTGTTTTCCCTGTGTGATAGTATGTTTAAAGAGGCTGAGTTAGGACAGAAAAAGCAAAGGATAATAAAAACAGTGGCTAATCCCTTGTGCCAGGAATATAAGGTAATTACACTTCTGGAGACATCTGTAAATTTTGTAACCCTCACATTTGCTAGGTCAATTTAAACCTGATTATGATCTTGATATAACAGTTCTTCCCCTGAGGACAGTGCAACTGTGGCTGGTGAAGGCGTTTTAGTCCATCCCCATTCAAGAAAGCATTAAAGGACTCAGAGAAGCTGTGGCTGCTCCATCCCTGGCAGTGTTCAAGGCCAGGTTGGACGGGGCTTGGAGTAACCTGGTCTAGTGGGAGGAGTCCCTGCCCATGGCAGGGGGTTGGAACTGGATGAGCTTTAAGGTCCCTTCCAACCCAAACCATTCTGTGGTTCTTTGAGTCTACGATACCAAAATCTCAGTGGAATAACTGTATGCATCTCCTGACTGGATTGTGACTGAAATCAGGCATGAGATAATTAACCTCTTTATGGCAATGGTGGATTTAGGGTTGTTGACGTGATTATCTTTCTTCTAAACATACTTGTCTCATGCCTCATAACAATTAATGAATGCTGTCTCACACCTCTGAGCAAGGAGGTGATGACGTATCTAATTTTTCACTTGAGGGGCTGAGACAGATGGGCTGACAGATTAAGCTCCCGAGTGTATTTGTTTCTGTGGCTGAAAGTGAGATGCTTAGACAGGGGTTTGTTTTTGTTTCTTTGTTTGTTTGCTTTTAAATTCTATTGTTTCTTCTAACAGCATCAGAGCAGACTCCTATTGGCTTTGTTACTGCTGTCAGTGCTCACTCTCCTGCTGATCAAATCTTGGTGTGGGAAGTGAGGAATCTGGAAAAATCAAATGCAAATAGCTGAAAAGCTAATCTTAAGGAATGAGGTATTTGAGTCTTGTATGCCACTATGTAACAGAACTGTGGATAAAATCTGCAAGATTCCGCTTCTTTTAGCAGGGGACACCCTCTTTTTCTTGTATTCACTGATTTAATTTTCCACAACACTGCTAATTTCTGCAGGCAGAGGTGTGACTACTTCGCCCCCCGGTAAAACACCATAAGGCAACATCTGGCAGAGCTTTCCTTTTGCATCATTTTGTACAAGATATGCAAAGCAATGGGTAGAAATGGTTGTTTGGATGATGCTCAGGACTTTCAGTGCTCCCAGAAAACCTTGCCATCTGAGCAACCACTGTTATGTTTTTGTTTCATTACTTTCAACATTCTGGGATATTTCAAGTCCAGAATCAGTTGCAAGGTCAGCTTCTCAAGGCTGAAGGAGAGACACACAGCTGGGCTACTTGCCACTTGGTGACTCCCCAGCCAGAAACTTCTGCCTTGACCACAGCTCTTTTCTGACATTTCCCAAGCTATAAGGAGAATCAGAAAGGTGAAATGGCAAAAAGAAGTGCAAGAGGAGTCTGTGTTGTTGTTCCTTTTTGAGACATAAAAAAAGGCCTGAAAAGTGGGACTTGTTCTCACTCTAGAGAAGTTTCCATTCTGATCTTGGTTTTAACCTTTGAAGCATCAGAAAGGTCAAAATTCATCTTCACTACTTTTTCTTGTGAAACCACATGCATATCTGTGATACCGGCTATAGAGAGCAGAATGAGATGAATCTTTAGCAGACTGGTATTTTTATTCTGGATGTCTACAGAGGGATTGCATTAAACATGTACTAACAAAGCCTGGCATTTTAAACAAACACCCTAATTAAAATTTACTTTCTTTCTCAGGTATTTGTGCTATACCTTTATCATAGATATCATAATCCTGTCAGTTCTCAAGCTGTTCAGAGAGTTTATCAGGAAAAACAGTAAAGACATGATCAAAATTTTTTTGTGTATAAAGTATCTGCTGAAACACTCCCTCAAAATATCTGTAAAATAAAAGCACTTTCAAGCTTTCTTTACAACTAGAAAAAGAAAGACATGGACCCATTTATTCCTCTCCTGAGATCATCTCCAAAAGCTGGGAAAAGATCTGAATTTAATACAAACTAGCTCAACTTAGCTCTTACCAGGATGCTATGGCTCAGTCTGGCCTGACAGTCCATGGCCACCGGTTTCAAATTCTGACACCAATGATAGCCCACTCAAAGCAGCTTAAGAGCCAGCAAGGCAAAGTGCTGGGCCCTGTACTTCTGCCGCAACAACCCCACATAATGCGCCAGGCTTGGGGAAGAGTGGCTGGAAAGCTGCTTGATGGAAAAGGACCTGGGGGTGCTGATTGACGGCTGCTGAACATGAGCCAGCTTGTGCCCAGGCAGCCAAGGTAGCCAACAGCATCCTGGCTTGCATAAGAAATAGTGTGGCCAGCAGGACCAGGGAAGTGATCATCCCCCCGTACTGGGCACTGGTGAGGCTGCACCTTGAGTCCTGTGTTCAGTTGTGGACGCCTCACTACAAAAGAGACATTGAGGTGCTGGAGTGGGTTCAAAAAAGGGCAACGGAGCTGGTGAAGGGTCTGGAGCACAGGTCTGATGGGGAATGGCTGAGTGAACTGGGGTGTTTAGTCTGGAGAAGGCTCAGGGGGACCATACAACTCTCTACAACTACCTGAAAAGAGGATGGAGTGAGGAGGTGGCTGGCCTCTTCTCCCAGGTAGCAAGTGATAGGACAAAAGAAAACAGCCTGAATTTGAGCCAAAGAGGTACAGGTTGTATACTAGGAAAAATTTCTTCACCAAAAGGGTGGTCAGGCATTGGAACAGGATGTCCTGGAAAGTGGTGGAGTCACCATCCCTGGAGGTATTTAAAAGACATGTAGACATGGCACTCAGGGACATGGTTTAGTGGTGGAGTTGGCAGTGTTAGGTTTACAGTTGGACTCAATGACCTCAAGGGTCTTTTCCAACTTGAACAATTCTATGATTCTAAGAGTTTGCTGATTTCTCCTGCTCTCTCTCTGTAGGCTGCTTTCCAAATACAAGAGGCACACAGCTGACGTAGTGAAAAACAAGAGGCTTTCAGCCTTCAAAAGGTGCTTATCTGAACAGTAAGACTTCTGATCCCACTGCCTAGTAGTTCAAAAATATTGGGTTCTACCTCCACCCAAAATGTATCAGCATTGCATCAGGATATAGTGTCACAGAGATTTCCATTGCATCTTGAGCAGTACTGCGCCAGTGCTGAATAGAGACAGAAGCTGTTCAGGTGAGTGCAGTCAAGGCAGGAGAACGAGTCTGAAAGCACTGGTACTGTATTGTCCCCTAGGAGCTAGCTTAAAACCAGAGCTGTAGTCCTGAAGAGAGCTCTGTGAGCTGTGCTCAACTGAAACGCAAAATCGCATGGAATGAATGTAACACACTTGACACTGAGCCGTATGGTCAAAAATGATCCCTTCGTCTGGAATGTACCTGGCCCCAGTTCTGAGGAAACTTGGATGAAATCATGAAAACCATAAACTTCTCTTTTTTTTTTTTTTTTTTTTTATATTGCTGAAACTTGGGGAATACAAATCCTCTGAGACAGCAGCCAAAGAAAAAAGTTGTCACTATTCTCATTATTATTCTTATTCACCCTTGTACCTACTTCTTCACGATGCCTTGCCAGGACACACACTGGGAAGTCTTTGAATGAAGGAACACAAATGCCTTTCTTGGTGTACAATGAAAGCAGATATATTTCAGTGTGGCACCAGGGAGAGTTGTTCAACAATTATGTTCTTTGTACAAATGAGAGACTTTATCCAAGAGGAATATGGCTGTGACACTGATAAAATTTTTTATCTGTAACTTCTAAATGACATTTTTCCTCCTTGGATATCAAAGGATCCCACAAAGGAGGGCATTCTTATCCTGTCATTTTAGGAAAGGGAACTTATACAAGAAATGAAGGAATTAATCCAAGAACAAATGGTAGATCAGGGTAGGGGGAGAAATTATCACTGTCCTGTGCCTGTCCCCTATGATCAACCAGCCCTGTGAAACATGCTGAAGGTGAGAATGGCTTCATTCTGACTCAGAGAAGCTGTGGCTGCCCCATCCCTGGCAGCGTTCAAGGCCAGGTTGGACGAGGCTTGGAGAAACCTGGTTTAGTGGAAGGTGTCCCTGCCTGTGGCAGGGGTTTGGAACTGGATGAGCTTTAAGGTTCTTTCCAACCCAAACCATTCTGCGACTTCATGAAATCCAGGTACTGAGCTTTGCAACACGATGTGCTGTAAGGGAGCAGCTTGTCAATACCTCACAAAAGTTCACCCAGTGGTTATATATGGAAGCAGCTTCACAAAGTCTTAGCTTGAGCTGAAGCCTCATCATGGTGGATGCTGTACATGCACACAGGAGAGATTCCTTACCCAGGTGGGTTGTGGTCTCTGTAACACAGACACTTCAGAGCTTGAAGGGATAGTGAAAGGAGATTCCTTTCAAGTCAAGGATCTCAAAGGAAGTTTGTGGCAGAAGTGCAACCACAATAAATTTGTGTCTGCTGAGCTGAAGCCCATGTCCTGACTTCAAAAGCCCCTGCCTTCCACTGAGCACTCTCGGACTACTTTTTACCAGCCAGTCCTCCAGGTGTTTACTGGACACTACTGTGCCATGATGGTTACAGATTTAGAAACACAAAGGAAAGAAAAGACACAAGAAAAACCTCTTTGGGCTACTCTGCATGGAAGTCAGCAGGTTTACATATGGAAACTCTCTGTTTACAAGGGATTTAGGGGTTGAAGGGAGACCTGTGAAGTGTCCAGGGTAAACTGGGACAAAACCCAGCATAGCCTGAACACATACATCGTTTTCAACAGAGAGCTGTCAATTAGCACGAAGCAAGTCAGATGTCACCGGAGAAAAATCTCTGCTCTTGGGGAAGGGAGGAATGTCTCCTGACTCAAGAGCGGATGGTTTGGCAGCAGCAGCTCAGCCAACTCCTATCACTGGATTAACAAATTATACAGATATGCTCCCTCCTTTGTATTTACAGCACATGACTGGAAAGGAGGCTCAGGAAAAGGGATAATGTGAGAGGAGCTCAGTTTCCATGTGTAAGGTCAGCTGAGTGGCCAGAAGGGATTCTGATGAAAGCCAGCAGCCTGCATCAGGACACTGCCTGTCTGTCTGCCTCTGGCACATCTACCTTGCTGTTTAAGGGCATAGGATCCCATCCCCTCATCCCAGATAAAACACAGCATTATAAACTACTAATTTCCCTCTCTCTAATTCCCAGCGCTTAAATTAATGCTGAGCCTCTGTATTTAAGCCCTGTTTGTTGCTCCTCTTGTTGCCATAGCATTTAGTGTTTCCATGTTGGAGATTTCCTTTCCTTTTTTTTTTTTCCAGACATTACCCCATCAGCACAGTTCCAGACCTGGGATTCCAGCCACTTCTGGCTAAAGGGGAACTCATTTTTGTTGCTGTATCAAGCCATGTAAATGCCTGTGGCTCAGATCTAGGTCCGTTTGTCTAGAAAGAGCAGCACAGCTGAGAGTGAATGAGAGGAGGGGAAGAAGCAAACAGGTCTCTCTACATCTCATCTCATTCCTCTGAGTTAATCTGCCATCTCAATGGCAGGGAGAAGAAAGGCCTTTCCCATCATCTGGTTCAGTAGCAATCCCTATGGCTTTTTTTGTGTGTGTGAAGGGTGCTTGCATCCAGGTTCCACCTGTAAGAGAGGTAGCCAAGGCCAGCATGACCCATGTCAAGTGCTGACCCATAGATAATGGCCTGGCCTGAGCCATAACTGAGAGAAGGTGACACTCACTCAAGAATACAGTGACTCAAAGACAAAAGAAATTGCTCAGTTTGGGCCTGATCCCAAGTGCAAGGCAGTAGAAACTCAGCCAGCCTTTTAAGAAGTGCTGGTCCATGGTTAGTCCCAGCTTGTCCCTAAGGTCTTTGCTGGCATGCAATGGATGTGGGGGGCAGGATGACACCAGAGGCACCACCTTTGCTACATGCTACCTTTGCAGCCTGCATAAAATGAGTCAAGTCTGCTCACTGCACTCAGGGATGAGCAAGACTAAGGGTCCCTCAAGAGACTTAAAGTGGCCAGTGTAAAAGGAGAGATAAGCTGAGCCCTCTGAAGTGAACTGTCTTCTACTGAATACCAGAGTGTTCAGAGGGAAATTCTGGCTGGGTAGAGTGTAAGTGCTGTGTTGGTTCTTGTTATGGACTCCGGCAACATCTGCAAACCCCAAGAAAACAACAGTTTGGAAAAGACACAGCAGTACCCACAAAATGCAGATCCCAGATATTAACGCTGCCCTGAAATCATGGAATCCAAGCCTGGTTTGAGTTGGAAGGGACCTTAAAGCTCACCCAGTTCCAACCCCTCCTGCCACAGCAGGGACACCTTTCACTAGACCAGGTTGCTCCAAGCCCTGTTCAGCCTGGCCTTGAACACTGCCAGGGATGGGGCAGTCACAGCTTCTCTGGGCAACCTGTGCCAGGGCCTCACCACCCTCACAAGGAACAACTTCCTAACAGCTCATCTAAATCCCCCTCATGTGAGTTTAAAGCCATTCCCCCTTGTCCTGTCACTACAGGCCCTTGTCAGAAGTCCCTCTCTCCTGCTTTCCTGTCAGCCCTTTAAATACTAGGAGGCTGCTTTGAGGTCTCCCTACAGCCCTCTCTTCTCCAGGCTGAATAAGCCTTGAAAAGCTATGTCCTTCTGATCCAAGGACTTACTTTAAGAATTTGCTGTCTCCCTTAAAAAAAAAAAACAAACCAACCCTCAAGCCCACAAAACAAAGCTCTGAACTATGCCATCTGCCAGGTAGCATTACTTAAACCTGAAGACTTCTGCATGTTCTCCCATCCTGAGCAGAAGATTACAAGTTCTAGACAAGCAAAACTGATTTCTACTTAGTTTTGGACAAGCTGCCCAATTCCCTTCAAATCTAGTCCTTTTGATTTCAACATTTTAATAATAGCTCCCCAAACTCAGGAAAAGAAGCTTTTTCAGTTTGTTGTCATCTCCAGAACACTGTTTTCAAGTTTGGTTTTTTTTTCCTTTTCCCCCAAAACTTTGGCTGCCAGCTCCAAAAGACTTCATTCAACAACTTCAGTGAAGCCAACTTGCAGTGTGGATTAGCAGTCGACCTCCTCACATGCTCCCTGTAATTCTACTGACCACTGCAGCAATGGCACCCGAGAGGTTCAGAAGCAGTGGCAGATGAACTGCACTCACACCAATTACTATGTTAAATTCTGAAGCCCAAACATTGGGCAAATCCAGGTCAGGATCTAGAGTCTTGGGAAAAACTCCAAGAACACTTTGCACAAATCATCATATTCATGACATTCAAAGCAGAGATTCCAAACAAACCACCCATCTTCTGACTTCCCACAACCTCAAACTGAGAAAAAACATGCAAAAACCCAGACTCAGTAAGCCACAAAAAGTTTTCACTGTGCAAAAAGAAGAAAATAAAAAAGTCATGTCTTTTCAAGTCTTTTTCATTTTATGCTCAAGATCTCACTACAACATAGTATCAGAAAGTAAATGAAGAATATATTTACTAGAGACAGAAAAGAACATCAAATTATATAGCCTAGTCATCTAGTGCCCTTTCATGGAAGAAAAAACCCACATAAATTCTAGGTAAAATTAAGTGAAAAGACAACTGTATCATTGCGAAAGAAGACAAAGGTTTTGCAAATGATGACCTATTAATTGGTGTAGACAGATGAATGCTGTAATAAGCAATCTTTAGTGTCAAGATAGTTTCTTACCACAGATCCAGTTCTGTATACTCTTTGTTAAGCCTCTACATATGAAATTTTGTGGTTATTTTTATATGTATATAGAAACAAAACACAACACCTTCGATGACACTGGGGATAAAAGAGGAGGAGCGGATTCCCACCAATCTACCCCAAGGCACTGCAAAAATACTGCAGGCAAAAGGGGTAGGAAACAACTAGTTTGTTAGTGTGGTTATGGATTTATACATTATTTATAATCATAGGAAGCCCATACAATTCCTGATGTAAAGGATAAATTAAGACATGCATAGACAACTATTATCAAGAGTGAAAATTATGAAATGAAAGGGTTGACTTTTTTTTTTCCAAATAAATTTCAAATTATTAAGGGAGAATGAGAAAAAAGTCATCAGACTTCATAAAGAAAGTATGTAGGTGGATTGATTCACAGTTATCTGTCCCAGAGAAATGGGGTGATAAAACAATAAACCAGACTCCTCCTGTACAAGTGAGGAGACGAGAAGGGAATGTCACCTTAGTCATTCCCCACCCAGTTCTGATCGCAGAGAAAGGAAAGGAACTCATTCATTGCATATAAGCACTAGCAGTGCTTCCCCAGCCCATTCCCACCCACATGAAGGCACGAAAGGAGAATACATTATTATCCCAAGTCCATTTTAATTAGTCAGTGGGAAAGAAACTCCAATGCTGAACTCCCCTGTTGCACTTCTGTTAAGTATTAAGGGAGAACCACATGATAATCCCCCACATCCTCAATTTCCCCCACATCCTCAATTTCAGTTAAGAGACTGTGAGGAAAGAGGGCACATGCTACACTCTCCCACTCCTCACTGTACTAATAGGGCAAAATGATGAAGCACACAACATCTCCTCCTCCCCTCTCCCTCCTCACAGTGACACCATGAGTGTCCCAGCTCTACCGCAAGGAGGACGGAAAGGCAGAGCCCTTTCATGGTCAGATTCTTCATGTATATGGAGGTACAGGTCTAGCATCTCTTTCTGTTTGAGTTCCTGTTGCATGGCAAACTAAAGGTACTGGAAAGGAGCTAGTTTAGTTTGGTAGAGGAAGTAAGGTGCAGACTCAACTAGCATCCCCTTCCCCCTTGAATCCTCACTGGTTTAGAGCCAAAAGGAACAAGTGCACACACGGGACTATCATACTTTTGGATTCCTGCCACACTGCAAAGGAAAAGGAAGGGTATATATGTACATAAGGCTATATAAGCACCCATTCCTTGGGTCCCCCGCTGCATTGCAAAAGGAAGGCAGCGTGTGGATAGAGACAGCATCCCCCCGGACTCTCCCTGCACTGCAAAGCGGAAAGGACGAGGGAGGTGTGCATAGGACTAGCATCCCTTTCCTGCGGCTACCGCACTGCAACATGAAAGGAGGGAAGCGCGGATCTAGCAACCCTTTGGGTCCCCACCGCTCCGTAGAAGAAGAGGTGCGGAAGCGAGGAGGGGGAACGGCACCTCTTCTCCTCGGGGCCCCAGTGCACTGCGAGGGGAAGGAGGATCCGTATCTCCTCCCCTTGGGTTCCTAAGGAAAAGGGAAGGAAAATGCACGGGACGAGCATCTCCGTCTGCTGGCTCCCGGCGCCTGGTAGGGACAGGGGAGCGGGAATGCCCGGGACGAGCATCTGCCGAGGGAGTGGGAATGGATTCAGTATTTCCATGTCGCGCCACTAAGCACAGGACGACCACCTACCGACCCGGCCCGCCGCAGCCGAGTGGGGGACTTAACCTTCCGCTCCGCTCGCTCCCCTGCCCTGAGGGCGCTTCATGGCCGCCCCCCACAGCGCCGTCTCCAGGAGCCGGTGTCTCTGCCTGTGGCGAGAGAGGCGGTCGCTGTAGGGGTGAAAGAACGACACCCCCGACGGAAACCCC
>JANHGB010058917.1:0-13918 GCA_026283785.1 Coracopsis vasa | reverse complement strand
CAGTAGAGTCAGCTGTGCTTTTTGCAGCATTTTCTGTGGAATGCTTATAGTAGGCTTACTGAGGCCTAGATTTTAAAAATATAAATTATTTGTGTTGAACCAAAAGTGAGGGTAAAATGAAGAACAGTTTTAGCTAATGTCGTTATTTAGTTATGTCTAACAGAAACCAGCATCTGAATTCTAGACTCTCTAATGCCTACTGTTGCACCTATGGGTAGACTAATAAGGAGAGTGTCCTTGTCCTTCAAATACTCTGTGCACTTTAAGAGGCACTGCATTTTTACTGCAAATTTATTAACGGGGTTTCAATGATATTATAAGCCTTCTGAGTGGTAACTGACATTTGAGGACTTATAATTAGGGTTAATATTAGACATAAATCTTTCCATAAAATATTCTTATTTAGTATGAAAACTATATTAAGAATTCTGTATTCTGCTCTGTCTAACCCATGTCTATACTTTTTAAGGTTTATCAACCATCTATACAATTTTGCCATGGAAATAGTCAGGTTTAGGTTAGGTTATACGTATTATTAATTCTAGTAGAAAATAAGAACCTTGAACGTTCAGCCATCCTGGATCTTTAACATGGCAACAGAGTGCCATAAACTCATTACTCTTCAATTGAAGAAATTGGGTCTTTTGGCATATCTTAATATAGAAGGAAGAATTCAGACATCCAAAATCACTGAGATCAGATATGGATGTTCCTCAGAGTGGTATGTTTTCTTTTACTCAAGGGTTGTTAACCCTGGGAAGAGCTCAGGAGCCATGAAGAATTTGTCTTCATGGGATGTGAAATCCAAGGTGGGGTAAGGAATGGGGAAAGGCACATATGGGAGAACTTAGACATGGAGCAAATTAGAGACTGAAAAACTGAGATGTTTGTGAAAGTAGTTCAGAGCAGTTTTGCTATGTGAGGAAATTCCACGGGCTTGAAGTGGATTACTTAGCAAAGTGAAGAAATATTTCAGAAGAACACATATGACAGACTACCTAATTTAACTTTGATCTTGAAAACTACATTAGTCTGTTTTCTTATTTCTCCTTCTATTGTTTGCAGCTCCCACTGGTTTTGTCAGGTCTGCTATTAGACATGTAAGCTCCTAAGGGCCTGGAATGTGTTTGCCTGTGTGTTTCCCAAAGGCCATCCTAAGAACTACTCATAAATAATACATTTGTGTAGTCTGCACGCTGTCATCTGACTCAACATAAGTTCCCTTCTTTTTCAGAAGAGAATCACTAAAGACATGTGCACATACGCGCTAAATTCTCTTCTCTAAGAAATATGAGAAGACCCCTTTCATGTGGAGCAGGCTTGTAGTCACCTCAGCTGTCAGTAAATAGTTAGAATTCTGGCTGGAGTACCAACCGGCCACGCCAGCATTCCAGTGCTCAACCTGCTTGCCTCTGCTTTGAAATTAGGTCTTAGCAACACTGGGCAGCTGCTGCTTTTTGAAAGTATGAACTTAGTCAGTAATGACCAGAAAGTATAGTAACAATTGAAAAAATTAGTCTGAAAACCAAGTGCTCAGTATGACTTGTACGCTTCAGCCTAGCCAGGAGTGATGCAGAACTTCACAGAAAAAGACAGTAAAAGGAGTAAATTTAATACTACTACTACTAGAACTACTACTACTAACAACAATAATAAAAATCCTGCTGAAATATATACAAATAATATTAAAAATATTGCATGCAATTGTAAACAACATACAGAACTGTGTTCCTTTTTTTATGTTAAAATGCAAATAGAAAAAAACTCATCTTCTAAAATGCTTATAATTACACACATTACAGATGAATTGGAGATTATGTGTTCTAGCTTCAAGTGAGAATCACTTGATCCTCTTCATGTCATTTACAATGATTTAGTTTTGGGTGACTCCAGATTCAGTCTGGCACCCCAAACAACACTGAAAGTTGTCCATGATTAGCTCAAATCAGGTAGTTTGTATAGCATACATATGAGATTTTAGAAACCCATAGGTATACTTGAAAACTGGCATTTCTGAACCAGCAAGATGCAGGTTTTTCAACATAATTCTGATTGCTGGGTTATGGAGAGGGAAGAACACTCAGAAAGCTGATTGTTTTGACGTCATTGTCTTAAAATGGTTTTGCTGCAACATAATATTGGGATTTGTGTTGGCGGAACATTATTCTTTTCCTTTTCTCCCATTACAGTATAGTAGGTCAAATCCTTTAAAAGAAGTGGGAAAGTAGTGGATCTAGATGATCTTTAAGGTTCCTTCCAACCCAAATCATTCTATGATTCTATGAATTTATTAGACAGAAGCAAAGACTCAGACCCCTTGTTATACCATATGGATACTCAGTGTGTCACGGTAGGTATGTTAGAGACCCAATAATCTGTGCTGTACCCAGACATCACAGTTGAAGAACTACTTTTTCGTGTACTGGTCTTTGAACAGTCTTCTATGGGAAATTCATTGGGTAGGGAAGTGTAGTGCTATACTTACCCTTTCCAGGTTCTTTAAGCTACAAAAGGCAGCTTTGTCTGGAGAGACATCAGAAGGATGGCCTTCAAGGTAATTATGTACGCTGCAACCCAGGCTGGGATTGTCCTTTACAGGGGAATTTGCATATACATTGTAGATCAGCTGACATGAACATATATCTATTTCTTTTTTATATAGTTCTAAATTATAGTATATACTAAAAAAGGGATAATTTAATTAAACTAAATAGGTTAATACTGTCAAAGTGTACCATCCAGTTTCAATTAATTGAAATTCTATGCCCAAATAGGAAGTGTTCAGAGAATTAGACAACTGGCATTCTGACTCAGAGAGGAGTTCTGACCACAAAATTTCAAGGGGAATTAGTGAAGCTGTAAAGGAACAAACAATAGTAAGTTTGGTCCTTTAGGCTGGTCATTTACCAAAGTAAAGCTGGTACAACTCTTCTTGAGGTCTTATGTTGAAAATATACAACATGGAATAAAATACAGATATCTTTCTGAGCTGCTGTGATAAACATTGCTTTTTTTGTTAAACAAAAATAGACTAAACCCCCCAAAAGCAGCTGATATTTATGTAGCTGAAAAGCATTGTAAATTGTTCCTTCCACAAAATATAACCATATTACCATGAGCTATGATATCTAATCTAAATCATAAATGTTGCTTTCTAACTTTCCTTGCATTTTGCATGTGGTGAGACATTGGTCTGGTAGCTGATAATTAACTCTTCTGAAAACTGAGACTAGAGAATTTGTTTTGCAAATTTAATTCCTAGGAAGGCTTTTAGATGCTGAGATGTATGCAGAGGTTTTCATTAAAATCCTTCTCATTTGTTTTTATGGGTATTATTCTTACTGCTTACTTTGGTGCCATGTATTTTAAAACTTGTTTAGAACTGAGAATGTGTTTGGCGCTTCATGAACCAGAAATGTCAGTTCTCTGAAAGGAAATTAAAGCTGACATCATTGGGGTAGTGGGAGGAAAGATCTAAGTATGAAACATTTGGATATACTTTACCTAAATCTTAGAGCATTGTGCTGAAATATTTTTTTCTTATTTTGCAGAAGCTTATATTGCATCAAATTATTCAGCTAAGATAGTGAAGTGATATATATAATTTAGTGAATACTAAACGTTCAAACATTCTAAGTATGACACATACTTTTTCCTAAGTAGTAAGCCCAGCGTATAAAATAAGGACAGCAGTTTAGGACATCCCAGCAGGCACCTTGTTAGTGTTTAGGAATATTGCATGTTCAACTGGTACATTATTAGTTGCTAGTAGGGCCAGGTAATCTCTTTTTTCTGGATGTCTCCTATCAAACAGGTTAATAAGGCAAGATGATACTTACAATAAAAAGTAATAGCAGTAGGTAATTCTATCCATGGCATATCATAGAGATCAAAATATCATGGAGAATCATCATCATCATCATCCTCAACCTCCTCTAGAAAGTATTATCTTCATTATCTACATTTTGTGAGAAAACTGTAGAAAAACATTATTACACATGTACTCTGATGTATAGTTATTCTCATGAGTGTCTGCTCATCTTTTTCACAAACTATCAGGACTTTCAGAGCTTGGGAAGCAAGTGCTTCACATCATACACAGAGAATATCTTAACCATGTAATCAGCTGCCTTTCAGAATGAAGAGGGTTGAAGAAATCAAAAAGCAGAACAGATGTTTACTGTGGAAAAGAAGCCTTCCCAGTAACCTAGGTACTTTCTCTTCTGTCTAAGTAACAGAAGCCATTGTGTTTCCAGTAGCAGCCGGAGCAGCTCAGAGTGGTTCTGAGTCTATACAAGCTTCAGCTATGGGTACATCCTCATAGAAATGATTATGGGTCTATCCTCATAGAAATGACAGTGTAAACTTTTTTAAAACTTTCATTTTGATATGTGCCTTTGGGAAAGCAGGCTTTTGCCTGTTCATGGATCTGCCTGGAAGGATTTTGTGAGAGATGGTGCTGGAGAGATGTGGGTTGGTTATTTTCTAGGATCACTTCCTCCAAACTCAAGAACAGTCCATATCCACACAGGAAATCAAGCAAAAGTAGATAAACAAGGAGATCCTGACTAAATTCAAATGGGCTTTCCAGTCAGCACCCCAGGGGAGATCCAAGCAAAGGACTTTGAGTGTGCTTGCCTTCAGAGCAGATGAGTAATCTTGTTGCTGTTCAGATCAAAGTTAAGCATGTATGAAAAGCACAGCCCAAGCTGTACAGTGCAGGCTATGCAAAGCATTAATTTCCAGCCCTGAGGGACACCTTTCTCAGAGCAGTGTCTGAGAGTGGTCAGGACCTGGCATGGTCACTGTAAGGACTGAGTCAGTCTCCCAAAGTCAAGTGGCGACTTCCACAGGACTTTTGATCAGGCCTGCATAGAATCATATTAACAACAGATACATGCATTTTAAGCATTAACAAATCCATCCTCATGCCATATTCAGTTGAGCGTATGTATGTTATGCTTGCTATAGTTTAGTCTTATATTTAATAGTTTTCCATGCTTTTTTAACAACTTAAAATTAAAAATACTTGAAGCACATTAGTAGCTTTAAGTAGTGTGAAAGAAGCAAAAGGTATTAGATCCAGGTGGCATTAAGAATTGAATTTTCTTTGTTCTTCTCTGACACAGGATCCATCTTCATAAAAACACCTTTATCAGCAAACACATGCAGATTTGCAACATCTTATACCTCCTCTAGTTTTAAAGTATGCAAACTGTCTTATATGAAAAAGTATGTCTTCGAGCAGAAGTCATTCAGACTCTCTTTGGGTCTTTAATAATTAAGATTTAGGCACAATAAATGGAACTGTTTGCTGAGCTATTTAGGGTTTATAAAGAACAAGACCATTTCTTTGCATATTCATATTTATATGGTGTGTTTTTCAATATGTGTGAGAAGAAAGGTGAAGGAACAGCCTGATGCAATGATTTTTTTTATTATTATTTTTAACAGAAACTATCTGGCTATTACATCTACTTTTGTACTTTTAGTACAATTTTCTGAAGTGGAAAATATATAAAATTAAAGAAAAAAACAGGTAATCAAAGCAAATTTCCTCTGCATATTGCAGATATTAAATAGGGAAGGGGACACATGCAGTACAATCCAAGTAAATAATTCTTCAGTGCATTTAGTCTTGTCAAAAGTTGTGGTTAAAAGGAAGGCAAACAAGCATTTACCGAAATGTGTGTTTTAAACATGAGAATGAATGTGCTGCACCTCTTTTTCTATCTTGGTTCCCAAGGTTTCTTAAGAAATTGGATTCAACCGTCATATTACACTCTGCTCTGCTGGAGAAACTTCCTTCAATACGACATTTAGAAGACAAACATTGTTTTATGTGATTTGTAACTTCAGACAGGATTTGCTAGACTGTATTTTTTCTCTAAATATTAGTAAATCCAAGTTGTAAATAGGCTTAAAGCTTTTGATACTTAAAGGTGAACTGGAATTTACTTCAGATGATTGATTTTGATGCATGGATGATTTACACATATGGTATTACTTTTTCTTTTAAAATAAATTAGAACAGTTTTAGAGATAACATTAAAGGTCACCTGCTAATTATCTATGCTGAACATCTTCAATTGTGTGACATATTTCAGAGTACATCACTGGCTCTAAAAGAGGTTGTTGGAAATAGTGAACTCTGTAATAAAAAGGGTGGCAAATGGTTGCAGCTTACTGGAAAAAATGAACAGCATTGGCTACTGACAAAAATAGAAAACATTAACAACTGAGGTCAACAGAGCTGACTACTCTGTTTACGCATCATATTATTCTTTAACCTTATGTTTTCCTTATTATTTCCTCCTTTATTTTTTTATAGTAGCATGAACAATAATGCCACTCACAGGTCTGAGACAATTTAAAGCTGGTAGGAAGCACCACTCAGCAATAGCAGTGTACCCCATATTTGACATGACCATACACCTGAAACAATTTTCCTTCCTCTGAGTCTGAATTCAAAGCTCTAATCTCCTTTCTCCCATTCTTTTTTTTTTTTTAATGTTTTTCTGAGATAGCTTAGAAAACAAAAGACGTTTTTTTTTTAATTGTATTTTGAACATGATATGATTTGAATTAAGCCATTTTCATAAATGCATGTAGAAATCTAGAAATCCTATAATAATGTGTATTCATCTTGCAACCAAAATAGGCACATTTTAGCCATCTGTGAAATATTGGTGTACAGCACACATAGGGACAATTTTGAGCATTACATGGGCTAAAGAAACATTGAGAATGCTCTTTTGCAGACAATTTTGAAAATACTAAAGATTTTTCCAGAGCCCAGTTTAATATTTGGCAGCAGAACTTGATAAGAAAAATATGCAAAATTACCAGTAATTTCTAAAAAAATCTAGGCTTTAGCCACTTTAAATTATCCAGTTAAACATGCACTTTATTACAATGTCTTTTTTGTGCTTTCTTTCTCTCAGTATAGCTTCAAAATTCCCCATCAAATGGCTGTGTCACTTTTATGCCATATACATTTAACTTCTGCTTCCCACTTCATTATTGAATTAAGATAACATCTATTTCCTAATAAAATAAGCTTTCTTCTAAATCATTTGAATAATTACGTAGAAGTTTACTCTATTGTTTATGACAAATAGATCTGTGTGAAAAATTTTTGGGGAGAATGGTAGGTCCAAATTATACTACTGAGAGCTAACCCTACTGGGAGACAGTTCAGTGCTTCAGTTCCAGGAATGAGGAACTGAGCCAGAAGGTAGATGATGGACAGTGTGTCGCTGAATGAGGGCTGTGTGTCCCTACAGAGTGGCTGGCCACTCTGTGGGCTAGAATGTGAGGGTACAGACTTGCTCTGTGAGCAGACTTACTAACAGGACCAAACACTGGATTTAGAATGGTGCATGCGTTACAACCTTTTCTCGTTTTTATGCTGTGCAAAACCAGAGGCTAAAATTTACTTATACACTTACCAATCGTGTATATAGAGATAAACAGAAGTGGCCAACTTTTGCTGTGCAAGCAATTTTCAAAACTGGTGCATTTTAAAAGCCATGTCATCCTATAAATGAACTTTAAGAAATAACTTCATGATCTATTTCTTATAGTTCTTAAAGGAGAGGAAACTGGAATCACAGTGTAATATTGTAAGGCATCTCAAATTACTTAAGATTTCTATGGCTATGCTGTATGTTTTGTAGTCTGGAATCTGAACCCTATCCCTAAAGTCAAACAGTTCTAAGGTAATGAAATATATTTTATTCTATGATTAAAATCTACAGGGCCAATACTATTTTCCTGGAGTTATTCATGGAAATGTCAGTAGTTTTCCTGAATGTTAGAAAAAGGAAGGGATAAAAATGTGTCTAAAGTGATTTTAACTTAAAAATTTAAGATATGTTTGGAAAGTCAATCGTTTCTTTTCATAATGACTATATAATTTGTGTAATTAATCTCTTTATGTTCACATTTTTTTCCTAAAATCATATTTAAAATTTTACTTTTGTGAGTTGATGCAGAAGTTCCATTCATGTTGTCTGATATACTCCAAGAGAAAGAACCTAACAATTCACATTATCAGACATGTTTCTTAGCTTTTAAGGCAAGTCTGACTATAGTGTAATTTTATTTGATTCTCTTTAGTCACTGAGGATTTCAATATCCTAAATTTATATACATTTACAGATGACATTTTTATATAAAACAGAAATGTGCCCCTTTGTTGGAGAAAAACTTTAGGTTCTATTACTACCACGTGTTTGTGTCATCTTTCTAAACATGTGCTGTTTGCTGAGTGGTATTTATACTCTGTTTGTACAGGGTCATGTAAGAAGCTTCATAAACCCCTTGGATTACCTGTGTGTGGTATCAAAGCTATCAGCCTAAATACATCTACTTATTCTGATTGAAAAATCTAATTCTGAAGTCTACTGTTAAAATGATTAATAGCTTCTCAGAGGCTAACAGGTAGTAAACCCCTATATGCACTCCTTTGCTGTACAATTCTCAGAAACAATGGTAGAAGTAAATTGGAAAGAACAGGTGCTTTATTGGTGTTATTGTAGGTTTAGATTCCTGACATAATACTTTAACAAATCTTTCTCTATATTTTCCAACGATGTTTTGCTTAGCATATATGGGAGCTAAGATTACACTAAAATATCAGAGATCACCAAGATATCAAACTTGGACAAGTTAAACATTATCATTTCTTGAGACTGGAAAATCAATCAAAATAACTGAGCTTCCTTGAATTCCAAAAATGGCATAACTGCTGCTGTCTGACCAGGGTGCATTGCACAGATGTCTATTTCTAATTTTTTTATTTCGTTTTGCAGTCTCGGCAGTGTGATTACAAATTAAAATTCTGTCTTAAATTTCTGTTTCTGTTGTTCCTGTCCTGTCAGCTTTTTAAGCCTAGTTCCTTATTAAAAGCGTGCATAGATGCATTAAAGCAGTTGTAAGTACTCCTCTCTCTTTTTTTTCTTTTTTTTTTTTTGCTAAATTGGTCTAAAGGGGTTTCAGGGCAACAATGAGCTGTCTTCTTACAATACATGGTATAGCTGAAGAGTACTGTCTACTCTATTACAGAGTTCCTTCAACAGAGTTACAGACAGAGCCTCCTGCCCAACTAATTTCCAACCATATAATCAGTTGTGTTTATGCAGATGCAGCACAGGTGTGAGCATTTAGCTGTTCATTTGTAACTTAGGAAGCTGGTATATCACAACCTTTAGTGCATGTGGATGTGGGGAAAGTCAGTGTTTTACAACATGATCTCAGAATCACCATTAAGCCTTGTGCTTGTAATTTAAACCAACATCTGTGGTTTGTATCGGTACACACACGTGAAGCATTAAGTGCCACACAGAATACAAGAGTGTGAAGGGCTCAGTGCATTCCCTCCATCTAAGGCCTCATGGTAGTTTTCTAGCTTCTATTGGTAAAAGACTAATCTCCAAAAAGCCATATGTCCAAGATGAAATCTCCCTAGCAAAAGTTTTGGTCAGTCATCAGCCCCTTGCCTATCAGGATGTAGATTTCTTTCTAAGAAGTTCTTTGAGGAAAGGAAAGGCAAAGAGTGCTTTCCCATTGGGTAAGAGATCATTGTCTTTAACGACCATTGGTATAAGTCCCACTAATTAGATTGTCTCAGCAAAAGATCAAAGATGATATACTATTATTTCCCTTTCCCTTCCTCCCCACCCCAGAAATAAATTTAATTTTACTTATTAATCAAGAGAAATACCTCCAAATCTACTTTATCCACAGTACTTCCCTTCCTATTTTTCTGACATGCTTATGCAGATCAGCATGTAAACAGCTTCTCGTATTTAGAAAGCCCGAACAGCACTTGAAGCACTCATGTCTGGGGCAGATTGCTGGGTACAGACAAGTCAAATGAAAGAGCTTGTACTAGTGGGAGTTGTACCTTATAGTCTACTCATGAATAATACCTGCACCTACCCACTTTTAAAGAAATAATATCGCTCAAAATTCCAATAAAACCTGCTAAGTGTTTTATGAAACACTAGGATATTTCTAGTTTCATGTCTTGAGCATGTCCTGAAATGACCTGGTGCAACATCAAATGATTGGTACAATTGTAACCCACAGGGAGAAATAACTTTATAAATCTTCAAATCATGCAAGTTATTTAATCAATTCTGGGCTGCTTACTGAATAAACTGGGGGGCAGATCACGGTGACCAAGATCAGAGTGACCAATAGGTACCTAATAACATAATGCTTAGATAATTTTTGAAAATGAGAAAGCAAGTGGTTTCTATTGAAAAGACCATTTAGGGTGAGGGATGTCTCTGATATAAACAATTTCTCTTTTTTCACAAGTGTTAACAGTGCTACTACTCATGTGGAAACAGAAGGAGGCAAAACAAGGTTCACTTTCCCTCTTACCCACTTTTTTTTTCCCCCAAGTCAAATAGGAGGCATTACTTAAAATTGTCATGAGGGGAAACATCCCAGGCAGTGGCCAAACATTCTGTCTTCCTCCTGCTCCAAGTGCTTGCCAGCTGGTTTGGAATTTGAACTCTGATCTCCTGCTCAATGGCACAATGAATTGCCACAAGACTGGCTGGCAGGCTCCAATTAAAATCTTTTGAATCTTTTGCACTTTTTACAGACTGAAAATCTTCTTAAGTCCTTCGCAACCACTTCATCCCCACCCCCAACAATCTCCAGGCATTTTGCTTGTCAAGCAGCTCAACAACAAGTGTGCTGGTTTTATTTGACCTATATTACAATGCAAAGCTACTTGGTTCTGTAATTCACAGCAAATAAAGCTGTTGTTATCTCTGGATGGATAAAGGGAACTAGGCCAAATGGTGATAAAGTCTTGGGGATGAAATGAGATTAAACTAGTTCTACCTCACCTTGCTATTTGCTAATTGTATACATGCTGGTCAGCAGAGCTTACTGTCTGTCTAATCATATGTCTAAAGATCAATTAAAAGGGGTTAATGTCCACAAATTAATATCCAGTGAAAAGTATTAATTGACTTAGGGCTCATGCCTGCCCTTTTCCCTCTTTTTGTCTTTTAAAGACATCTTTGGGGCACGATGCATAATGTATAAAATTATAGTGTGCTTTCAAAACACAAGTGGATTTCTCTCTCATGCTCCTTTTTTTCTTTAAAATTCAAAATGACTTGGCAAACACAATTCTAATGCAGATCTACAACCAGGTCAAAGAACTACGTTTTGTTTCTTTTTTAATTAACACTTGGCAATATTATTAAGGAAGCATTACTCAGAGAGCGGGAGTCACATTAGCACCAGAAACCTCTCTAGGGCATCAAACAATGCTGAGAAGCTTCCATGGAAGCCTTTTTGGAACAGTTGCTCACTTTACATCTTAGCTGTCACTGCACAAACACAGGTTCCTCTGTAAAGTGGTTGACTTATAAATAAACTCAGTAGGCAAGTTTGTTTGGCTTGTTGAGGGGGAGGGAAGGGGAGAGCTGAAGTTTAGTAACTGCTGGCTTGCCCTGTTTGACAATACAGCCAACAGAGAAAATGGTAGTTGAGGGCAGAAGTGTAATCAGGAAACATGCTGCAGTTTCCAGACTGCCCCAGCAAATCCTGTAAACCGAGAACTATGTCTCCTGGCTCATTTTCACTCTTGGCCCCAGCTGCTCTTTCATGGACATCAGGGCACCAGAGCCAAACAAGTGCACGCGGCAAGAGGATCAGGTCCTCTCACTGTCATGTTCAACCAGCTCCCCTGGAAGCAGCATCTGCATCTGCTGCTCAGCAGGTGAGAGGATGACTTGCAGCTTCACAGATCCCCTGCTCTGAAACTCCCACCTTGCCAGCCTCCCCTCCCCTTTCAAAGGACGAATCAAACCCAAAATGTTGTGAGGAGAGGTTTAGTGCACAGAGGCCATGAGTAAAGGAAAGAGAGAAGGGAGGGCAAGGAATAAGGCAGGAATGTAGGAGAGCAAGACAGAAAGGCAGTATAGACAGAAAAAAAAGGCAGCCAGAAAAATACCTCTAGCTGCAGTGCTCTCTAGTTGAAACAGGTGTGAAAGAGGTGCAGGGGAAAATGGAATCAAAGTATTAAATTAGGCAAGTTTATTCAACCGGTCTTTTGAATTTCAGACATTTCACAGCTCAGGAGCAAGGAGTGGGGTACGTAGGTACAGAATAAAAGCATACACAGTCTGAAAGATAGAAGCCTGAACAAATGCCAGAGTTTCAGGCAATGTAATTTCTTTGAGACAGGACACATATGGAATAAGTTGTCATCAAAGCAATGAGCATTAGCAGATGTCTAGACATCTTTATGAAAAGAGAGGCACTGTCGGGTATAGCATGACACAGCAGGGAGGTGAGATTGTACTTAGAAGTGGACTGTCTTTTTTCCAGAAGAATAGCTCCCTGCATCTTTACAGGATTAGACCGACGTTCTCCTGGAAATCAAACTCTTGTAACATTTATAAATGAGCCAATTGAATGAGTGAAAGAAACCATATCCAGCTCTTCAAAGTCACTGCACTGTCTATTATGCAAACTCCACTGTAACTACAACATGGCTACCCATGCCCAAGCTGGCTAGCTCAGTGCTGGTAACTGTGTGGCTCCATGGCTAAATGAGCCACAGCTCATGTTGTTCAACAGCACATCATTAATAATATGTTCAGCAGCATCATTAATAATATGGATCATGGGACAGAGTATACCATCAGCAAGTTTGCTGGGAGGAATTGCTGATACAATCAGGTTGTGTTGCTATCCGGAGGGACCTCAACAGGCTGGAAAAATAATCCCATGCATCAGTAAATACTGGGGTAAACAGTATGGGAAACATCTTTGCAGAAAAGGACCTTGATGTCCTCGTGGGCACCAAGTTGAGTGCAAGCCAGCAATGTGTCCTTACCACAGAGAAGGCCAGCAGTATCTTTGGCTGCTTATCTCACCCTGGGAGATGAGTTGCAGCAAGCTGATGAGGAGTGATCCTTTCCCTTTATTCTGCAGTGGTGAGGCTACATCTGGAGCACTGTGTTCAGTTCTGGGCCACCCAGTACAAGAGAGGCATAGGTATACTAGAAGGAGTCCAGTAAAAGGCCATTAGGATGATGAAGAGACTGGAGCATCTTTCATACGAGGAAAAGCTGAGAGAGGTGGGACCATTCAGCCTACAGAAAAGAAGGCTCAAAGGAGTATCTTTTCAATGTATTTAAATACCTTAGGGGAGATAAAGAAGATGGAGCTAGGCTCTTTTCAGTGGTGTCCAGTGACAGGACAAGAGGCAATGGGCACAAACTGTAACATGGAAGATGCTGCCAGAACATAAGGAAACACTTTTTTCCTGTGAAGGTCATTGAGTACTGGCAAAGAAGATTGCCCAGAGAAGTTGTGGAGTCTCAATCCTTGGAGATATTCAAAATCTGTCTGGACATGATCTGGACATGATAACCTGCTTTAGGTGGCCCTGCCTGAGCAGCGGGTTTGAACACAATGACCCCCAGATGTTCCTGCCAATCTCAACCATTTTGTGATTCTGTGATCTACTATAGCCATCTTTTGTACTATTGACCCTGAGCAGGACAAATATTATGAAATAGAGCAAATATAAGATTTATAGAAATAGGCTTTGATCTTAGGTATGTGTTTAATATTGCATAAGGTAAAAGCAAACAAGCAAAATATCGTTATTCTAAATTTAAATGATTCGTGCAAAAATGTGGATTAAAGAAGAGATTTGAAGATTTGTTAATGAATATTCATGGTAAATGGCATTGTATTGAACAGTAGAAAACAAATCGTATGGAAAGGAATCAGTGTTAAGTTTGAAGTTAGCATTTTTTGTAATGACCTGGAAATGAGATTAATGGCATTTTAATGAAACTCACAAATAAGTATCTGTTTAACTGTTTCAGCTAAATTCAGATTTCAGATAAATACATATATATTTCAT
>JANHGB010058915.1:619-29545 GCA_026283785.1 Coracopsis vasa | reverse complement strand
GTGGAGGAAGGAGCAGTAGCACAGCTGGCTTCAGCCTTTTGAACTGCTGAGAACAGCAGCTGCTGATACTGCTTCTGCTCTGTCCATACTGTCTTCACATTTAACCACGCAATGTTGTCTCTGTCCAGAGCATCTGGAAAGCTCACAGGGGATTGGGGCACAGATGGAAATTTGAAAATTCATCTGTTTTGCATGGATCAGGTTCACTGATGTGTTGGGTGTTACTTTGTAGGTGAACCGATCCCTCCACGAACCCTGACAGAGGCAGGCACAATGGCCTTGTGTTACAGTGCTGCCTGGGATGCCCGCGTTGTCACCAGTGCCTGGTGGGTCTCCCACAACCAGGTAAAGACTCTTGTGAATGAGCTTTTCAGACAGAACATCTAAAGGATTTGGTGTGTGACTGCAGACAAAGTGTCTCTGGGTGGGCACGCATGGAGGCATTTGAAACTTCTGGTACTGTTCCTTGCGGGTTCTCCCTGGCTCTGCCACATTTAGGGACAGGAGTGGAAAGGTAACCTCAGATAAGATATGCACATGACAGAGGGAATGCTGTAGGCTTGGCTTCTTACTGACTTCTATTGAAAGGGAAGAACTTCTATTGAAAATGAAGGTGGTTTTTTGGTGGTGTTTTCTTTTTTTTTTTTCTCAGTTGGGCTTCTAGCTTGAAGAAGAGAAGGCTCCAGGGAGACGTTAGTGCCTTTAAGTACCTAAAAGAGCCAACAAGAAGGCTGGAGAGGGACTTTTTACAAGGCATGTAGGGATAGGACATGGTGGGAATGGCTTTAAACTGAAATAGGGTAGATGTAGATTAGTTGTTAGGCGTAAGTCCTACACTGTGAAGGTGGTGAGGCACTGGTTGCCCAGAGAAGCTGTGGCTGCCCCATCCCTGGCAGTGTTCAAGGCCAGGTTGGATGGGGCTTTGAGCAACCTGGCCTAGGGGAAGCTGTCCCTGTCTATAGCAAGGAGCTGGAACTGGATGATCTTTAAGATCCTTTCCAACCCAAACCGTTATTTGATTCTATGTGTCCTAACAGCATCCCATCCAGTGGCCATGGCCACCACTGCTACCAGCTGCTGACAGCTTGTGCCATAGGCACGGAGCATTTCTCTATGTTGTGGGTCTGGGGAGAGCTCACTGGGGGCTTTGGTGCTGAGGGCACTGCGGCAGGCAGAGGGGTGCAGGCTTCTCTGCCTTGTTCCCATTGTGAAGCTGTGACAGGCACGGTGATAGCGTCCTGCTCCCAGCCAGGCCTTCCCACCGCCCATAGCACCACAGGGCTTTCCCTTCCACACATGATAAGTTTGCAGAGCAGGAGGAGACAGTTGCACCAGTTCCTCATGGTGCATTTCCACCCCGTTGCTCCTCACTAGCAATACCAAGAAGAGGTTCAGAGTAAACCTCACAGGCTGGAAGTTTCTTACCCACTTGCTGTTGCCTCTCTGATGGCACCATGGCTACAGTGGGCGGCAGAGAGAGGGTTAAGCTGCGCTCCAAGCCAGTCTGACAATAACAGCAGGAAAAGCACATTTCTTCCTTGCACCTGCGAGTGCTCTAATCTGCTTTCTGCTGTTTATGGTGGTCACATTGGATCTTCTCTTGTTAGAAGCTGAACAGCTCTAGCAGCCAGCTGTTCCCCTTGCTCTGCTCGAACCTGGCTCCTTGCACAGTCCGGGGCAGCGAGTGGATGGAAAATCAGCCTTTTAGGTCAGCATTCAAAAATAACCCATGGAGCTTTCCCTTTCTTCCAAGAGGGAAGGGTCCTGCTCCTCTCTGCTTTCTGCCTGCTTGTACTTACTGCTGGCTCGCTTACTCAGAACACTTATCAGGCATTTGGAGTCCTGTTCTAGCAAGGGATACTCCTAAAATATCTTCAGCATAGAACTTTAAAGAAACAAATAATCTCTGTTTTTAAAGGGTGTGTAGTATTACGTGTGTGAAAAGGGAGAGGATTCATAAAGCTCTAGAGACAAACCAGTTTAAGGCTCTCAAGCTGAAAAGCCACTTCTGCAACGTTCCGGGTTCCCAGTTAAACTGTGGCTCTGCATAAAAACTGTGCATGTTTTTCCATGCTGTGGGCTGTCCTCAGGCAAGTGCTGTGGGCAGTGCAGGGCAGAGGCGGCTAGTGTGTCCCTGTGTGCCTGGGAGCTGCACACCAGGCTGGACCAGAGCGGCCGGCCAGACTGGCTCCGCAGTCTGCAGAGCATCCTGGAGACAGGGCGGGAGCACAGAAATGGTTGGGGTGCTGGGTAGGCAAAAAGTGGCCTTAATATATGGAGTGCTGCACCACAGAAGCTGGTTTACATTCTAAGCCACCCAATCAACTTCTGTGTGTATGTAGCCTGAGAGATTTAGTACTAATAAACGCACAGGAGCCAAATCAGTAGTTGCTTCATCTCAAGTAAATAATTGTAAACAGCAGTGAACAGAGTTCTTTCTTCTTGCCCATGAAGAGCATTAGAAACCAGTGTACAAAGTGCTTGCTTGTCATGATCTTTGCAGAGGCTATCTCCTTTTGATTAGCTGTCAATGCTGGGCTCCTGTCCCTCAGGTAGACCTACTACTTCTAAGGACAGAGAGTACTCACTAGGCATGTTAAATGAACTCTTCATGTGGGGAAAATCATCTTAAGTGTTTTACATAACTGATCTATTTCTGTGTGTTTCACTTCTTTATCCACCTTTTGTTTTAATGTCTTTCTTCTAGTAACACAGCCAAGCAAGGAGGAATGTATCAGAATGGGTCCATCATTACACACAACCTACAGAATAGATCATTACCTTCCATGGATTTTAAAACTCTGGAAGAATGGGTATTCTATAGTTGCCATAATTCCATAAAGATGTGAGAGTGGTATAGAAAATAAAGATTGTTGCCAGCCAACTAACTGAGTTTACTGGATCATTGCTCTAGTCAGTGCAGAATTGAGGGCAGCCCTGGTGACCAGGAAGAAAAGTCATGACTGTCCCATGGCTTGGAAGTCATTGAGACACAACAGACACGATCATCTCAGGTTGTTGCCAGTCATTTTACACAATGCAATTGTGGTGTAAAAATAGAGTGTGCTTGAAATCTTAGGGTTTGTATTATTCTAGTTGAGGATTACTGATTACTACTTATTACTCTGGAGGATTGCTCCTTCCAGGAGACCAAGAGGCTGAAAGCAAAGTAATCTGTAAAAACGGACTGTTTAGCTGGGGTGTGCATGATATTACCTGGGTTTCTCATGTGGTTGCATAAAACTAATTTTGGCTCTCATGCATATTTTGTCCTTGTTCATGTGAACATTTTTTCTTAATGGGAATATGCAGAGCTGTAGGGAGAGGCATGCTGCCTTGTAATCCACCCCCTCCTGCAGCAACTCCAAATGTAATACAGAGCATACCTCTCCATGACTAGAAAGAAATTGGTTTTTGCAGAAAGTGTGGGCTTACCTCTGGTGCAAAGAGTTTTTATGAGATCACTTGGTGACATCTGAAAGCTGCAATCACCAGTGAATTCTTCAGTGGAACAGACTGAGTCAGCAGCAGTGCAGCATCTGCTGCTGGGCTGAGTACATGGAGGTGTATTGCCTAGGGAAGGCCAGCACACGATTCATCAGAATCTGCATGCACTTTGCTTCATCTCTTTGGTGCTGAGGAAGACTGAGGCCAGATGATGAGACTTTTAGCTTCAGTAGCCTATCAGCTGACCAAAGATATCTTTCCTTGTTTAAAGCAGCCTTCTGTTTGTTTATGGTTTTGTTTTCCAGTGATGGATCCTTCTGGAAAGAGCTTTTTGATGGCACAGCTGTGAGTGAAACCTGCACAACATGTTCAGTGTCGAGGACCTCCTTATTTCTCATGGATACAAGTTGTCAAAAAATCCCCCTGTTTCATATGAGAACAGGTATGATGGATACCGGCAGGAAATCACGGGGAACAGATCTGCTCAGAGAACGCTGAACGGGTTTGAGGCAGAATCAAGAGCTGGGGCTTACAGCAAGAAACCTCTGGTGAAAACCAACTCGAGCGGCGCTGAAAGCAGCCGTGGGAGCCAAGGGAGGAAAGCAGGTCCTGGTTACCACCATGACCTTCAGGGTTTGTCCACTTTTCATACTTCAGAAGGGGGGTAAGTTTCAGCATCATGCCATGGCTTTGCTTTCTCTTCCTTTTGGTCCTGACAGTTAACTAAGCATGACCCTAACCTTTGACACCACCTTCCTGTACTCCTTTTCTGCTCCCATACTAGTGACCATTTCCATGCAGTGCAAGTCCACACGAAGCAGTGGCACATCCATTCATCTTCTGCTTAGAGCTAGGCCTTTGAGAATACTGGGGTGATGGGAGGTGGAATATTTCATTTACTAATGTGGTCTGTATTAGAAAGGCCTTTCTGATGGGTTTAGAAAAGCTCAGCCCAAGTACAGTGAAAAAAAAGGGGGGAGGCAAAAGCTCTTCCTTCAGCTTTAAAAAACTGAAGCTTCTTCTTGTGCCATATACACACCCAGATTTTTGCTGTGGATTTAGCCCTGTGCTGAACACATTAGGGTGTGCCTGAATGCACCAAGGACTTCCTTGGTTTTTGAGGCTGCTCTCGTGGAGTAAACATGAGAAGGTGCCTGTGCATTTGTTTTTAAAACCACTCCAAGCCAGTGGAAGCTCTTGTCGTCCCTCCATAAAACGTGCTTGTACAACCGTGGCTTGCTTAACACGGAGTACGTGCGCGCTGGGGCTGGGGCAGGCTGGGCAGGAAGAGCTGTGTGTACACACCGCCGCTTGGCCATTGTTCTGCAGCTATTTGAGTGCTGCAGATGAACAAAGGAAAGGGGCTAGAGCAGGACTTGAAGCCAGCCCAAGTGTGACGATACTTTATGAGGAAAAGCCCCTTCCTCCTGCCCAGTGGGCTTGAAACTGAAAGCAGGGCAAAACGCTGTCGCCTTGGGAGGTTGTCCTCTTAGGAAGACCTTCATGTGGCAAAGGCACGTGGGCTCTGACTGCTGGGCTTGCCTGCTCTTCGCCTTCATGTCTCTTCTGCTTGCAAGCCTGCTTGCCTGGAGCAGGAATGGCTCCTGGCTGCCAGCTAGGATAATGGGCAGGAAGAGATGTGAGCTCTGCAAAGCAGTCCTAGGGCAGCACATCCCAGCCGCGGTGAAAGTCCCCAGGTGGAACCAGCCCTTCTGCAGAAGGAAGGAGAGGACACAGGTTTAAAGGTAATGAGGAGGATTCTTCATGGTGTGTTATGGGTGAAGTAAACTGGACAGCAATAAAGTGAGGGAAGACAATGAGAAAGAATGAGAGGGGAAAAGGTTTTGAAGCAGGGGAAGAGGGTGTGCAGGGAGGCCAAGGAAGGTGGTGCTTGGCCTTGGAACTGAGTTTACAGTATGGAGAAAAACTGGTGTGAAGAAGATATACGGCCGTACAAGGCTGGAAGCTACTCCCATGCTGATGCTCCCAAATGCTCCCACACCCTGTAAGGTAGAGCCTGTGTAGGTGCATGGTGGCAAGGGAGGACTGCTGCCTCCCTGCATCCCTCTTCTCTGAGTGCATCTGTGGTGGTTCACATATCTGCCCCATGTTTCAGACATGGCAGAGGTATCTGTAACTGCTCATGATGGCTAAATACAAAATAATGCAATCTGGCAATTTGAACATCTCTTTCTAAAACTCAAAATGCAAGGAGTGGAACCTGTCGGTCTACAGCGTAGTTAAATACTATAGTCTGTTTTTTTAAAGTGTTTTTTCCACATAACATAGGGAACACAGCCCTGGAAGTGGCTTTGCCACACCTTCATAAAGATAGAACTCTTTTCTTATTGTCACAGCAAACTCCGATTCCCAGAGAGCCTATTGAGAACCCTTACAAGGCACTAGGAGCTATGAACAAGGGAAAACCTTTGTCTGAGCCGTGCCTTTCTTGCCATCCCTGGGTGTGCAGAGTACCTCTGGTGCAGAGCACGGCACTGCGCTGCTGGTACAGGAAGGGAGGAGCGAGCCCTCTGGGACAGGTCCAGGAAGGCTGGCTGCAGCTTCAGTGCTGCAGCACCCGTGTTTCAATTGCCGAGCTCCAGCCAGGGTGACAGTCCCCCTCCTGACCCTGAGGCACATCTGAGGCACAGGGCTGCTGTGCAAGTGTGAGCTGTTCTGAAACTGAAGGGAAGGTGACCCACTTTGGAATGTTTTGGCCTTTTACAGGTAGGCCATGGTGAATTCCACTAGGGATTTCGATCTCTCCCACTGTCTGGTTTCTGTGCTGTGGTAGGAAATAGATTCCTGGTTCTCAGGCTGGGAAAGAACTGCACACTGCAGAGATTTGGGAACCATTTAGGCCTGAACTGGGGACAACCACCCAGCAAGATCCAGTATGAAGGCACTGCTCTTTGGGCACTGCAGGCTTCCTGCAGCCATTTCCTGGCACTGCCTTCCCAGTGCTGCACCACAGCAGCAGAGGCCCAGAAGAGGCAGAGTGTGTCCCAGCTGCCTTCACAGACCCTGACCAGCTCCGTGGCAATCCGGAGCATGACTCGGGCTTCTCAGCCAGGGAATTATCTACACCATGCTCTTGCCCGGACCCCTCACTGATATAGAAGAGCTAATCACCTTCCAAGCACCACAGAAGCGAGTGGCATTGCCCACCTCATTGCTGCCTACACAGACAGGTTTGCAGGGCTCAGGATGTTTCATGATGGCAGGAGATGATGCCGTTGTCTCCACTCATTGGGGTGGTTATGCTGATGAAACTTTGTGGAGGAGGAGGAGGAGGAGACAGGCTTCATAGCAGCTGCATGTGGGCACATCACACCGCCCGCTGCTGCTGCTTGCAGGGGGGGAGTGACACCCCGGTGGAGCCGAGAAGTAATGTTTTGCTCCATCCCGTTGTTCTGCAGGCAAAGTGTGGGGAAGCGGATGATGGGAGGGCTGTCCTCACTGTCCTTACTTAACTGAGCATCAGGAGGTCTCACAATAAAGGTTAGAGAGAGGAGACGAGGCAAAAAAAAAGGGAAAGCTATTGGTAGAGATGTCAGGGTTCAAAGAACTCTCTTCTGCTTCTCTTCTGAGTGGAGAGAAAAGGCACTTTGCTCAGCTGTTTGTGTGGGAGAAACTACGTTGGTAACTAGCAAATTTAGGCAGAAATAGACATCATTAATGAGATCACCTGCTGGAAATACTAGAAAAGTGTGCTGGTGTTTCCCAGTGCTAGGGCTTGGAAAAGTGTATGTGAGGATAGGCTCCCAAACCAGAACAGTGTCCAGAGCAGCCGTCTGAAAGGTTTTCCCCTTGATGCCAAATCCTGGAAATTTGTGAACAGTGCCTCTTGGTTGGGCACAAAGCAGCTCAGGCACCATGAGCTACTGGGTGTCTACTGCCTACCATTTGCATACAGGCAGCCAAAAACAGGGACAAAAGCTCCCTGGAGAGCCCTACAGTGGCCTCGTTCTGCAGGGTTTTGACTTTGAAGCCTGTGCCACACTCCTTCCCTTCTGGCCCCATTATGTGCATCATGTGAGGTCCTGCTGGTCAGTCACCCTAGGGGAACTGGGCAGCCTCCACTGAGTGTGGCAGCTTGGTGAAATGCAGTCATGCAGGTAGTGCAGGGTGATTGATGGCCTCGTTTCTTGCAAAGACCTAAAATTCATGGAAAGCTAGCAATAGTTTGAGGAGTTTTTTTGAACAGTTTTCATTAGATACAGATTCAATTTACAGGATTTCATGACAGCAAACTTGATGTTCGTTAGAAGCAGGCCTGTTAAAAGAGTTCTTGATGTTAAAATCTACCTCCTTGGTCCCATGGGACCTCTCTGTCACTGGCACTTACATCTTCCTGGTTGGTCCCATGGGACCGCTCCATCCTTGACACTCCTCACAGCTGTGAAGCAGTTGCAGGCTGCTGTGTCCAGGTGTGCATTTCTTTGTGCATCAGTACTGGCATATCATGGGGTGACACAGAATTCTGTAGTAGCATGATCAGAGACTAGCTACTGCTAAGAGGGGCTCTGGGGTCTTTTCGTTGATAGTATGTCCTGGACATGAAGACTGCAGCATGACTGGTGTTTGCCATCTAAAAATGTAGCATTGCTGAGGCCGTAGTGGAGCATTTTGAACTTGGGGTGCCCCTTGGATTCTTCTTCCCACCACTCCATTGACCCAAGACCCAAAAGTGTCATCTATCCCAGAAGAAGGCACTCTTTGCTGCAGTAGTGGCTGCAAGCAGTGTGGTTGTGCAGTGCTGCCCCACTGCCTGCTGCCTGCCTGCCATGCCTGCAGTGTGTACATGTGCAGGAGCTGGTTTCTGTCCTTGGAAGCAGAGGAGCCTTCAGGCTGGAGCTAAGCAGGAGTGTCCTTGGGAAGGCTGTGGAGCATCCCCTTCCCACTGCACAGTGCAGTGCCCTCCTCTCCAAAGGTTTATGCTGCCTACAGTACAGGCTGGCTGTAACCACTTCTAGCACCTGAGCCAGGAGCTGGAGAGACTGATATTGTCCATCTTATAAATAGATCATAGAAAAGATCAGGCTTAAAATGCTCTGAATACCTCCTTTTAAATATCTTTTCTGCACTCATGTTGCAATGATGACATAGTACACGTTATGTGGTGGTTTGTATCATGTTCCACAGTTAATTACTGGAGCCTAGTTATTAATATTTTAATCTTTAAAAATAAATTTAATCTTTTAAACAGCTTTTAATAAATGGCGAAACATCCTTTCTGTAACTGAAGCTGTCCTAAGTTGGGCTAATTTACTTTAATAAATGACTGAGCTTGGATTTTGTTTGTTTTTAAAAAAGCAAACTAACCAAAACTCTTCTATTTTAGTGGTTTCCTAGGAAAGAGTCGAGTAATGCTTCCTTCCCTTTCCTGATTTCCTATTAAATCCTTTAAACAGGTAGCCCATTGCATTCCCATGCTGTTAGTTGAAATTGTTGCATATCTCAGTATTATTGTCTACCTTACCTCCTTCCCTGGATGTTTTCATATTTAGGTTAATAAGAATTTGGGTTTACTTTGATATTTTTGATGGTGAATTAAGCTTTGCAACATCATCTCTGGAAATATAAAGATCAAGATGTTTAGATGCTTTTCTAAAAGACATGCTACCACTGAAGCAGGAATCATTTTAGGGAAGTCTGATGGTCTGTGTTGGGCAAGATGTCAAACTAAATAATCGTAACAGTCTCTTCTGATCTTGGAATCTATGACTCCGTACTTTCTGCAATTTCTGCAGACCCTTTTAAAGTAATTGATAAAATCAAACAGAAGGAGCAATCTCTCCATTCCCTCCTCACTAGTGCTAGACACTGTCACCTTGTTTTATAAAGGCAGGTACAAATGGTGCCATAGCAGCATGGGGATGAGATGAATAGGTAGATCTGATAATCTCAGAAGGAGGCAGCATTTGTTCAACTCTGTGTCTCCACATGCAGAGGGGCATGGAAATGCTTGTTATCCCTGCAATCAACTTTCCAATGTAGTCGGTATTCTGTTATATCTCACTGATTAATGAAGATGACTTGATGATCTGGAAGGTCTTTTCCAACCTGGTTGATTCTATGATTCTATGTCTGTTACTTCCTGAGGTTCAGCAATCGAACTGTACTTTGCGCTTCAGCAGCAGAACATTTGTTCAGATGTTAAGTCTTAATCCAGTTGAATTAATATGAACAAGATGCTCGTTATCCCAGTTTGGTTTTTAAACTTTTATAGTCATGGATGAAGTTAATATACGTAAAAGAAAATTGCTGTGGGTTTGGATTGCTTAATTTTCATTCCAAATTTTGAGTTGTATTATGTTTTTACAAACTACTATTTAAATAGAGCAGGGATTTTTTAGTAAAAAAGAGCCAGATGACTGTTTATGTACCTTGGGGTGGAGGGAAGAGAAAGAAATTCTTGAGTTCTATCTACATACTTGCCCTATTTCTGTCAATTTTGATTTTTCTTTCCACTCTTATGCTGGTGGCAGCCACATAGTGTAAAGGCAGTTATACTGTCGGACGCCTCAGGTACAAGAATAGCAGAACACAGTTCAAGTAGAAGATTAATTAATTATTTATATAGAAGGGTACCGATTTTGTTCCGCAGTAATATCTAAAACAGTTTACACTGTTCAGAACACACAAAGAACTTATTCTGTTTTATAAATCTGTGTTCTGGATTTTTAATCCACAGTAAAACGACTCCTGTCTTACATATTTCAGTAGTGGATTGCTGGAGTTAATCCCTCTTTTATATGGGAAATTTATACTTCTTTTGAGGTATTTTAGTTTTTAAATATTGGTTCCCCCTTAATCAGAATTGTGCTGATACATCGCCGTTGTTGTGGCATGTGTCATTTAATCCAAAGTATTTTGAAGGAATTCATTCCCTCGGAAAAATGAAAAGAAACAACACTAGAAACAACATGTAAAATTTCAGTTCTTGCAGTAGGATGCAAATCATGTTTCTTACAGAATATGTCTTATGAAATAGCCCTCTATGTGTTCTCCCTACCTCTGCTTTTTGGATTACTATTAAACTTGTGTATCACAGTAGTCCCCTTGACATCTATAGATTTTGATGTAGCAGAGTGCAGAAATAAGTTTAGCACAATCATTTCTGGTTTTCTGGTGTCCGTTGAGGAGGGCTGTGCATGCTTACACAGCATGTAACTGTGTGCGTTTGTTTCTCTCTCTAACAGCTTTGCATAACTAACAATGTGCCAGCAGAGCATTGGTCCCTTCCTTTACTCACATTAATGACTGACTTTTAAATCCTCTCATTAAAATCCTAATATCATCTGATTGCAAATTGATTACACAAACCCCATTGGCATAACTCCACATTTGACCTCCTAATGTACTTTACTCATAAGAGAAAGAGCGGGCATCTGTGCAAACTGCCTGTGACACTGCGTTTCTTTTTCAGGGTTTATGACAGGCCTCAATTAGCACGGTCTTCCCAGCCCAAGACTGACAAAGATCTTGCCTACTGGAGAAGACGAGGACAGGACTTCAGTGTGCTCCTGGGCTATTCCCAGAAAGCCGGTGTGGAAATGAAAGGCCTGGCTGCAGCCCCAGGGGCACCCCGGAACCCCAAGGAGAGTCAGCTGAAGCTGAGCACAGGTGCAGGGTACAGCAGAAGACGTGGCTTACAGGAGAGCTGTGAAGTGCCCAGTGACTGCAGATGGCAAAGTATGGGAATGGAAAGCTGGAACCAGCCTAAAAAGGTAGGGAGGCAGATGTCTGAGGGTGACAGGGAGAAGCTGCTTCAAGAGCTGTATTCACTGACTCTGGGAGACAACGTACTGAGCACCCACAACAAGGGGAAATCACAATCGTTGCCGAGGGTCCTTTCACCCGAGAGCATGAGGTGCGTGGAAATGCCCTCCCTGACCAACAGTAACAACTCACTCAGCGTAACTAAAGCACCCTCCTATCCCCCAAACAAACTGAGTGTGGAACCAGCCAAGCCCCACGAAACAGGAGGCCATCTCCTTCCCCTGGTGAAACCCAAGTATGGGAGACCTCTCAAGCCTCCCTCCTACGAACTGCAGCGGCAGACCAGGGCACCTGCCCATACTGTGGGTTTCCAGGACCACTACCAGAAAGATGAACCCATCTCCTACTTAGCCAAAGTTAATGAGCCAAGGCAAGAGGCTTGCATTCAAGACTCTGGTTTGGAGCCCCCAGTCTATGTACCTCCTCCTTCTTACAAATCCCCACCTCACCAAAACGTGACCCCGCATCCTCTCAGTGAAGTGCCTAACACAGACACATATGCCAGCAGCAATCAGCAGGGTCCTGCGGAGCGGGTTGTCCCCTGCCAACGACCAGCCATGAATACTTTTGAAGCAGGGGGTGACCCTTGCAAAGACAACCATCTTCCTCACGGGAAGCAAAGCCATGTAAGGCGCTCTGCTGACTACCTGCGTTCTGTTCAGTATATTCCCTTTGATGATCCGCGGATACGACATATTAAAATTGCACCACCGGAAGGTCTTCAGGACAACACTAAATACACTGAAAATGCACGTAGTCCCAGTTCTGGTGCTTTGCAAGAGAGAGATCTTGAAGTACAGTACAACAGTGCCTTTCTGGATGCATCAAACTTGTCCGATTCTGCAAAGGGCGAAAGAACTTCCATCAGCTCCACCCATAGCAACAGATGGTTGGCACCGTCCATCCGAGATCAGGAAAACTGTGCCTTGTTGGACCAAAGAGACAGTTGTAGCACAACTAATCACAGCCCCTGTAATGAAGCCAGTGCGGAGTACACTAAAGGCAAACTTTCTGTAAGAAATTCACATATGGACAGCACCTGTGAGACTGTTACAAAAGTGAAAAAGTTTGAACCTGGAACTGGGATGCAGAGCAAAAAGAGTTCAAAGAAAAAAATGAATGAAACTATATTTTGTTTGGTATCTATCCCAGTTAAATCAGAATCCAATCTGCCAGATACAGATAGGAACAACAACATAACCCAGAGCCCTGATAAGAACGGGTTTGATAACAATGGGGCTTTGCAAGAACAAAGTCTCTTAAGTATGTCTTCAACGGACTTGGAGTTACAAGCGCTTACAGGAAGCATGACCAATAAAAATGAGTTACAAAAACAAGAGCTGTGGAGACCAGAAGAGTTCAAACAAATGAATGACCTCAGATTTATTCAGCCTGCAAAACACAGAGAGCTCAAATACTCTGGCTCCTGGCCAGGTGATCAGTACAAAGACCAGCAGACACAGACCAGTTTCACAGAAGAACCTGAAAGCCCACAACTTTTCCATGGTACAAAGCCTGGGCAGCCCAATAGTAACAAATCGCTGTCTCCAAAGCTTCTAGGATGTACAGTATCCATGACAGGGTCAAACCAGACAGAGTTACCTTCTGATGAGAGAAGCTGCAGGCAGAGCACTTATGGTATGAAGGGTCAGATGTACCTCAGCCAGTCTAGCAACAGTGCGTTTTCCAGGACTGCCACCTCAATCCTTCAGGCCCCCTCCCCAAAAGCGCTCCGGAGCCAGCCCATGTCTGCCCAGGAGAGGGAAACTGGCCTTCTTTCCAAGGGAGATGTGATTAAGGGAGAACCAGGTGCTCCCTGCAACAGTAAAGAGCTGTTTGGTCAGTTCCTGTTGAAGCCTGTAAGTCGCCGTCCCTGGGATGTGATAAGTGAGCTAGAAAGTTTTAACAAGGAGCTGCAAGAGCAGGAGGAGAGCACAAGCAGTGAAGAAGATTTGGAAAGTGCTGTGGCTTCCCCGCAGGCAGGTGCCCTTAGGCAAAGGAGGGCGTCCAGAAATGAGAAGTTGAACCAGGAGCCAAAACACAGTGGGATATCGGAAATGGTTGTGCCAGAAGGGCCTGTATTTAAGTCAGGAAGAGTTAAAAGTAAGTCTGAAAGTTGGAGTGTGGGGACGGAGCATGGTGGCGAGCCAGGCAGCATGGGCTCTCAAGGCTCTTTGCAGCCAGGAGGGAGCAGTGAAGGAGTCAGACCAGCAGATGGAAGTCTGATAACAGAAATGAGGATGGGGGAAGCCAAGAACATAAAAAGCAAGCAGCCAGTTCACGTGGACCCTCTCCAGAGAGTTTTGTCCAGTAGCCCAAGCAGTTCATGTCACAGTAATCCCTTCAATAACCCTGTCTTGCAGGCTATGAGTGAAGACCAAAATTACCTAGACTTTGTTAAGCTGAGCAAAGGTGCAACTCCCACAAATGATACAGTATTAGAGAGAGGCTCGGTAGTACGCTTGTCACTAACAAAGAGGAACCATGGGCGCTCAGAGCCAGATTTGAGGTCAGTGGGACTTGATGTAGCCCCAGGATCCGGTGCTAACAGTTCTGATTACTCTTCAAATGCAAATGCAGTGGAAATCCCTGTGAATGAGTCATTGCAGGCAAGAGCTGCAAGAATTTTAGGTATAGATATAGCAGTGGAGTCTCTCCTTCCGGATGACCTCCTTGGGCCCCACCCAAGCACTAGCCCTGCAAATGATGCCCAGGACTTTGGGTCATCAGTGGGGAGCGCAGTAAATGACAAAGAGACAAAAAAAGAGGGTTCTTATGAAGGCAGACGGAAGTGTGGCTGGACAGAGAGTGCTCTCTTTGTCAGAGTAGGAGGCCGATCTTTATACCCTGATGAATGCCAGACTGCTCACCAGGAAGCCAGTGCTAAACCACAGGTAACAGAGCAAGTTCTTGAACAACCTGTGAGTCCCAGCCAAGGTGAGGACCAAAACTTGGTTTGCAAGTCAACTGTGTATCAGCATTCAGAAAAGAGAGTGAGAAGCACTTCAAAAGTGATAGAGACACTCCAAGGCAAGCTCACTTCTCCACCTAGCCGGACTGCCATGGATCGCTTAGTGCGGATGAAAGAAGTTGACTCTGTGTCCCGTATGAGACGTCTGAGCATTAAGAGTGCAGACTCAGGAGAGGAGGTGGATGAGGAGAAGCTGTCGAGGGTACAAGAGGAAAGAGGAAGCAAACTGGCAAGCTCAGGGGCTGTTTCCAAGCGTGTCATCTCTCTCAGTGAAAACGGATATTTAGGTGGAATGGACAAGAAGAAGATCGACAAAGATTTTTCTTTAGGTAAGACCCTGTTACAGGAGATCCGGATGGGTGCTGTTTTCTTATGTAATGGGCATGATCGATTTGCTTATGCCCACATAATGCTGCTCAAATAGTTACAGGCTGTAGGTGGTACTACCCCCATCTGGTTGCCACCCCTTTGCTCTCCTTGTGGAAGAGATGAGTGTTCTCTCATCCCATTTTAGGAAAAGGTACTGTAAAACTCACTTGTGATACTCATTCACAGGGACTGGAGCGCCCTCTGAGGTCTTATCTCTGTCTAATTGTTTCAGGGAACAGCCAGCTTCAAACAGCAGAGTTGAAAGATAGTCACTGTAGTGCCAGTGTTTGGGAACGTGGTGATTTAATCATAGCCTCTCCTTGAATACCCATTTTTTCCCTCTCCTAAGTAGACACATACTGTATCAGAGTTCAGAAGAAACTAAAAATAAAAATCTGATGTTCTTCTGTGAAGCCCCTGGGAAATGGCTGCATTGAGAGCCCTGGAAAATTCTCTCTCTCTCATGTGTATCTGCCAGATCAGACATTGGGAATAACTGTTATCCCCAGGTCAAATGGAAAGTTGACCTTCTCAGTGAACACCTTTTTTGGGTTTTTTTTGTGTTCCTCTTCTCTCAAAAGCATATAAACTTGTGTAGTCCATATGCATCCCCAAAGTAACATGAGCTGTTCTCTCTTCAGAATGGTTGTCATACGGCCTTGTGTTGAACACTGCAAATCAGTTGTTGCCATAGATCTGTGTAAAGGGATAAATCTCCCAAGCCACCTGTCTAGTCCATTAAATTAATTGGAGTGAGCAAATGTATGGTGTGAAGGTTGTTAAATGAATATTAATCTCTTCCTTCCTTTTTCTGTCCTCTCTGTAACAGCTAACACTTTCCCTTGAAATCTGCGCAGGTTATTCATTAAGCTTCACCGATATAAATCTGTTCACAGTTTTCTCGTACAGAGGGACAGAAACTAAACGGAGCATACTTTAAAGTGGATTTATGTATTTCCATCTGAAGAGAAATATTTGTATTAGTTCTAAGTATTGAGTCCTGCAGTCTTGCAGCCTTTCCCTTCATGTCTTCTTTCTGTATCTCACAGCTCTGTGTCTCTTTCTGTTCTGAACTGTATTTCTCGAGACCAGATTTTCCAAACAGGCTAATTCAGCTTTCTTGTACCCATCAGGTCTAGTATGCCCTGCATGCATTTCATGTGCTTTTCTGCCTTGGGGTTTCTGCTGGAGTGAAGAAAATAACTGCTGTGGTGACATGACTTCAGGGATGTATCAAAACAGATTGTGTGTGTTTATTGGAGATTTATTCTGCAGTAAATTAGGTCTAAATTTATCCCTCTTGCTGACAATGCCAGGCTTGTATTCTGCAGTGTGTTCCTGTTGCAGCAGTTTCCTCACAGACATAACAGCCCTCCCCATTCCTGGATAAGTGTGGTGGATGTCCCTTCCTGTTGCACACATCCAGTACCACAGGGTAGCACACACTCACAAGGGAAGGAAAAGCAGCTCCACCACTGGTCTCTTCCCATCTAAAGAGACCCTGTATTGTTGATGGCCACAAGATCTTCACCTTATCTTAATGAGGCAGGACTGAAGATTCATGTTTGTAGAAAGGCCTAATATTGTGTCTTCCTCTGTTAACTCTCTCTCCAACTTCCAGATTAGCTTACTGGTACCATTGACAGACAAAATGAGAACTAAGCATAGAATCACAGAATGGTTTGGGTTGGAAGGGACCTTCAAGATCATAGAAACATAGAATAGTCAGGGTTGGAAAGTTCCACCCCCACTTCCACAGGCAGGGACACCTTCACTAGACCAGGTTGCTCAAAGCCCTGTCCAGCCTGGCCTTGAACACTGCCAGGGATCAGGCAGCCACAGCTTCTCCGGGCAACCTGTTCCACTGTCTCACCACCCTCATAGTGAAGAGCTTCTTCCTAATATCTAATCTAAATATATCTTCTTTCAGGTTAAAGCCAGTACCCCTTGTCCTATCACTACATGTCCTTGAAGAAAGCCACTCTCCAGATTTCTTGTTGAAAACCTTTGTATTCATAGCTTTTAAAGAGTAAATATTGCTAAAGGCCATTCTATTCGGAGTGAGGTAGGGTGATGCTACTCTTACAATTGCAGAATGGGCCCATCATAGAGGCTAGAGCCCTTAGCAGAAACAGGCTTTCACATGTATAATGCAGCTTGGCATATGAACAGTCATCTCAGAGTAAAAGCTCTGATGAAACTCGGTGCAAGAAGCTCATCTTACTATGCAAATACTGCCATTAGAAGAACATCACCCAATTTTTCCAAATGCAGTGGATATATTTTCTCCTTTGCTGTTTGAAGACTGCTTCCATGAGGCCGCTGATCTGGCTTTGTTGCTGTAGAAAGCATTTAAAATGAGCTTAACCAAATGTTGAATAAACATTTCTGCTCAGTGCTAGAACTTCAATGTTCGTCTCCCTTGAAGTGAGCCTGGGCCATAGCCTGGCCCTTTTCTGTCCTTGGTTTAGGTGCTGAGGGCATGGGTCAGCTTCCAAGGAATAAACTGAGCCACACAGAGACTCCATGTCTTGTGGCCTGATTGTCTCCCCACACCCGACTCCCCAGAACAGTGGGCACCTGCAGTTTTGTGGGGAGTTTTATTAGTGTGAATTTGTCTGACCTTAGGAAAATCAGGTTTCTGGATGTAAATCCATTTTTATTGTTAGGTCAACCTCACTCAGAACAGTTCAGCATTTCTGGGCGTTCTAGCAGTTTAGATGGCAAAATATTTACAGTGAAAAAGATGTTACTGCTTTAGAGACATCTTCCCACACCATCAGTTCATTAAGCTTAGAAAGATGCAGCGTTATCCTGGAGTGCACTAACCCTCAAAAACATTTTCTCCTTGATTTTGGTTTTTTTTTGCATTCACATGGCATCTGGTTTTGAAGTTCAGAAATACCAGAGGAGGTTTAATAGTGATAAGCAGTTCTGAAAACACGATGTTGCTGGCACAGACTCCTTTCTTGACTGACCTAGCAATTTGAAGAGAGTAGGCAAGAGAAGTGATAAAAGATCCTGCAACAGGAATCCACGCACTGGGGCCAAATCCAGAAGTTCCTTCTTAGCCAGCCCCACCTTGATGTGAGTCTGGATGCTGCAGATGGACAGTTGCACATCAGACTAGAAATTTCCCTCTGAGGATTTTTATGCTTGTTTGAATGAAGACATTCACTCATATCAACATAAAAGTCCTGAGGGTGACTGTTTTACTCCAAAGTGTGATATTTATTTGTGCAACTATTTTCATGCTCAACTGTTTAAACACGAGTGCTGTGGGAGTACAGCCTACAGGAGGGACATCTAAGGTTAGCACAGATGCCCGGATTGCATAAAAGCAGCAAGTAGCACATGGTAGCACGGGCTGCAGTGCTGGTTTGTCCAGGCCCCTGTGTGCCTACAGATTCCTCTTCCTTCCTAAGATTCCTCTGTAAGCAGCCCTGGTTCCTCCATACCATGACTGTGCATCCCCAGGAGCCCAGGATAAGTCAGTTGCATGCATGATGGCAGAGGGCATTTCTCACAAGGCAAAGCCCTTTCAGTGCAATCCTTACCCAAAGTCACAAAGTTGAAGGAAAGGCCTCCTGTCTGCTCACTTCGTGGCCAATGTTGGGATAAATCCGATAAAAAAATCTGATAAAAGAGCATGCTTGGGGATTCAGGAAAAGAAAAACAACATATGGTCTGTCCTGTGAACTGATAAGAAGTGGGCTGAAAATGAAGAGCAGTGCTAGTAAGCCAGTAAAGTACTTTAGTGAATAATGTTCAAAACGTGAGCTGCAGTTCTGCAGACCGAAGCAAGACAGTCTAGCCATAGTGATGCAACACAGCTGTGCTTTCCTGTATTCTTCTGAATTAATCTGAAACCAAGGATTTGCAATTGAATGAAAAGACCCTGATGGTTGGATGGCATCATCACTTCTTCAGCCAGCCTTAAACACCCTGCTAGGATGCTTGAAGCATTTACTTGTCCTTAGTGTTCAGTACAAGGGAAGGCAAATCTTAAATCGTTCTCTCCTTGTCAAAGCATCTGAAAACTAGAAGTAGTTACTAGTCACTAGTAGCATTCAGTGCACATGTTCCTACCCACCCAAGGCTTTCCAAATTCTATCCCCATGCATTTGATCCAAGTTATTCCCAAATTACGCTTGAGTACCTACAGAATTTGGGTCAGGAATGTAGCATGTATCTTTAAGTCCAGTATTAGCTTCTTTTCTAAAATAAAAACTAGGGAAAAGATGTCTCATTTCCACAGCTAGCAATGTTGAATAGATTTCACAATACATTATTAACAGTATTTTCTTGGGTTTTTTCAGATACGTATGACCCCACCAAAGTTGAAAAGGTGTGAGATGAATGAAGAGAATAGAGAGACTTCTGTTCAACTAAGAATGTTTCACTGATGTATTTTCTTTCTTTTCTGGGTGCTCTTTGTTTGTTCTTTTGTTCTTTGATGCTTGGAAAATGCCTCCATTTGTGGTGTTCATGGTGTACTGATAATGCCTTTACCACTGCCTCTAGAAATTAGCTATTTGTATCTGAAACTGCTGCAGAGACTACAACAAACTCTGACTTCTACATTGGAACCATCTGGCTTTGTAGCATTAAAACTTAATACCTACTGTTGGCAATGGGTTTTTATCTGAACTCTATTTCAGTCTTCAGTGGGGACGATGAAATGCATGAAGTGAGGCTTTTGAGCTTTCTCTTTGGTGTAAATGTAAACGTGGGAGATTAGTGAAATGATTTTTAAAAGAATGTGAATTTATAAGCTAAACTTCTAAGTATCTACAGTCTAAACTTTGTTTAACTTAAGGGATTTTTGGCCATAAGTAGAAAGTGCTGCTGCACGAAGTTGGAGAAGGAATGTGAGAGGATGATAGTGAAGACCAATTGTGAAATTATTTCTAACTTCCAGAGTTTGAATTTACTCAGATTAAATACTTACTTGCCACCTAGAGAGAATAAAAACAAAACCCCCAAAGCTTCTAAAAGATGGAAGACTTTTGTAGTACAGTGTACAGAATGTGTAATTATAGTAGCTGGCAACTAGTGTTTCAAACCAATGCAAAGTATACCACTGGCTGTTTTGCACTCAGTATTACCTATTTTTGTTTTGCTGTTTAGAAATTCTTTATATGAAAGAATAGTAGCTGGTTTAAAATAGCCCATTTTAACAAAGTAACTATATTTCTTGTTACAGAATACTATCTATTTTTCTACGATGTAAACAATTGCTAACAAGTGGCAAGTATAAAGAAGTATTATTATTATTGTTATATTTTAAGAAGACTTACCCCTCTGAGTGAAGGTGCCCCAAGCAGATTTCACTTGTATATCTTAATGCACACTCTATATTGCCACATACTCAGTAGTGCTACCTTATTTTGTTCTAAAAAGAGCCATCTATGTATGTATGTATTACAGTGTTTTTTCCCCACTCAACCTTTGGATCGTTCTTGGAGCCACTTTCTGAAACACAGCTGGGAACTGTCTGGGCTGGTGTTGCTGCCATTATATTCCTTGGCAGCCATGATCAAAACATGGGTTTGGATCTCAGTCCCAGTGTCTCTGAGTAGCTCAGACAAAATACCTGTTTTTTTTCTTTTACTTTATTCTCTTTTACAGATTATGGGTTTGAATTGGGCCAGTGTATAAAAAATAAACAGAACTGGGTTTAATTCTTCCCTGAAGTCAATTGATGTTGCTGGGGAGAGTTCAGGTGTCTTCTTGATGGCATTTAAGTACATGGCTTTAAGTGTATTTTATCTGCACACACAAATGCATGAATTACAGAAGCTACAATAAAGCCTATGCATTCTGCTCCTTCTAAATTAGCCTGCATAGTATGTGTATCTTTAAAGCCTTTATGTCCACTCCTGTGTGTTTTTTTGTAAGTACCTGTGTCCTGACATTCTTCTGATGACTTGTTCATGTACTTCACTGGTCTATTTTACTGGCCTTTTCTGGGTTTTTAGCATAATTTTATTTTTAAAAATCTAGTTTCTTGAAATATTTTTTCCTAAGTTTGTAATTTTGAAAGAATGATGAGGAAAAACACTCATCCTGTGTTTTGGCAGAAAGAATTTCTTGTCTGTAACACATGATTCTGTTACATATGGACTATTTAAAGCTTGTTTGAAAAGAAAATGTGGTCTATAATTTATTTTATTAACTCTTGTGTGTGTTGTTGTTGTTGACAAACTGTTCCCACCACTCTTACTATATCCACCTTTCTTCATCACCATCTCCTACATCTAGGGGCTAATAAATAGCTACAAAGCACGTTTTGTCCACCCTAGCCTCCCCCCTAATTCTGCCCATAAAAAAAACTAATTCTGAAAAGGAACTGCTTCAACTTTCATCATCCCACTTATTAGTCAAGCTGTGATGCCTAGCAATATATTGAAAGTTTTAATTTGTCCTTGGTTTCTGGAGAACTGTAAATTGTCCCATATAACCAGTCATCCTACCTTCAGTTCATTTCTTGGTGCAACAAGATTTTTCCATGCATTTTATGTTCTTCTGATGGAGAGGGGGTTAACTGATTCTGCAATGTGCCTGTCATCCCTCATGTCAAGTAATTACTTTTCCAATGTACATAAACAGCCAAGATCTTTAAAAAAAAAAAAAGAAGAAGAAAGAAGAAATAGAAACCAGCAATATTCCAGGGAAGATTTTATTGGCCAAGAATGAGAAATTGAAACCTAGGAAGTTAGTAAGCTGCAGTAGTATGTGACTGATCAGTGAATGAAAGACTGGAGTCAGTACTGCTTTAAAAATGGTGTATTCCTCTAACAACATTTGTTGATTCATATTATACGATGATACAGGCAACTGAGAAATACAACATGGAGTATAGTTTTATGAATAACTGTGCCTGAGTGTTTCTACAGTACCTGTCCCATAATTAAAATGACAGCTATCAGAATGGGCTGGATGGTAGCACAGCTGAACGCCTTTCCAGAAACCTTTTGCCAGTTGCAAATGGCATTCAACAAAAAGCTCTTTTTATACCAGATAGAGTTAAAAACCAGCTGGGGGTGGTAATGGCAAGGGCAGGAGCTCAAGGCCAGTAATGCAAAGGAGGATGTGGCAGGCTGTTTCCAGTGCCTCCTGCAACAGTTTTGTGACTGCAGAGCAGCATTGAAGAACTGTGCATTTACCTGTATTCTCAGGAGGAAAGGCAGAGCTAGAACCTCAGAAATCACATCGCTACAAGCTTTTTTGTATCCAGCTTGTGCTGTTGTTGTACTGCTGTAGCAGGGGAAGCTGGGGCTAGATGACAGGTTATCAAAAGACTTGCATGCGAAGGCACTGGTTTCAAGAGCCTTCATGGAAATTCATGCAAGAAAACAGGGCCTGGTTTGCATGTTTCAAAAATGTTTAATGGGGAGACTCCTCAGGGGAGGGATAGCTAAATAGGACCTGCATCTCCTTCCATGTTGAAATCCAGAATGGACAATCAGCCTAAGGGCTTAGTGACAGCCACAGAAACCGGTGGCAGTGCTAAGGTGCTAGGAGGATAGATAAACAATGAAGATAAACTTTCAGGCTCTTCTGTCTGAGAAAGAAGTCACCCATGAGCTTCAGGGCTGGTGACCTGTCCAAGGCCTGCTCTCCCCAGCCATGAACTGACTGGGGTGCAGCAGGTGGAGGTGCCTGGGCTGCCAGGGTGGTTGGGTGGGAAGAGGGAAGTGCTCCTTCCTGCAGTTCCTTGAACATGAACTAGGAGTATGCTTCCAAGAGGAGTCATTGTTTTCAGACCGCACTGCAGCCTCCTCACCAGAGGTGTTTTGAACTGGGCAGAAGGGTGATCTGAGAAGAGCTCAAAAGTTTGTGTTTCAAATCTTGCTGCCATCACAGCTGAACAAGGTGGGATGGGGAAGGCAAAGGAAGGAAATATCTTCCAATGATTCAAGATCATCAGTAACTGAAATGCCCAGTGGTATGCCTGACTACGCATTGCTTGTGAGCTACTAACTCCCTAGGCATAAGGACTGTTGTATTTCATACCACACATTTGACAGCAGGTTAATCTTTACTGCAAACGACTGTATTGCCTATCAAAACCATCAGGTTCCCTTGATTCAGCCTTTGATGTTGGGAGCAAATAGTCTCTGTACTGAAACATTCAATAAGTCTTGAAATATGTGAAGGACACCATATGCTGAAAGTGGTAAAGAATGACTGAATTAATCTGCCACCCTTAGAAAATAACCAGTCCCATCAAGCTTATTTAAACATTGGAATTTAGTAAAATACATGTTTGTTTAATATCAGAAATCAATATTATTATCTTGGGCTGATATCCTGTTGCCTTTGCCACATGGACACCAGCTGAATGTTGGTTTGTAGCATCTGACCTTCTCTTTGGGTTAAAATATTGATATTTTCTTCACTGCCCCTTTTCAAAGTTAAAAATAGTGGAGTGATCGGGAGAAAAGTAGAATTGAAATGTTCTTGCATTTTAAATGGCAGAAGTTCTTTCAATTGCAAAGTGAGCTCTTCTGTCCAGGCTCAAGATCTGATAAAGGCAAGTACATGTGAAAAGTGAATCTTTACTTGGCAGGAGCCATCAGCTCAAAGAAGAGAGACAAACCCATGTTAAATGGAATGGAAAGGATTGTCAGCTTGTCAGCCTTTTGACTGCTTTCTGTAAAGCTGTCCTTTTGGAGGACACTGGTATTTTCTTTGTTGAGGATCAAACAATACCCTAATTTCTCTCAACTGGCAATAAGCCATGATGCTGCACTCCTAATTTACTGGAGTGAGATTTAACTGCAAGTGGAGTCTACAAAGTTTAAACCTCTATTGTTCTGCATCATCGCAATGTTGTATCAAGCTGAAGATTTCATGAGATGATGACTATATCACTGAATTCATTAGAAAAGTTGGGGAATTGTGATTTAGTTCTTATTCGAACTTGCATGAAAATGTTCACTGCACCTCCCCCTGGGGACTAAATGAAAGCTGTTTACCATCAACTCTATTTTTAAAGAAAAAATGTTTCAAACAAAGAAAAAGGGAAATTCTGATATCTATAGCAAAGCCCAAAACCACAATACTACCTCCCACCCATGCTGAAAAATATGTTTGCAATATGGCTTGCAGAGCTGCACAGCAGGGAGAGGGTGAAGGGAACATAAGTCACAATTGACCAACACATGGCTGAGATTAGAAATAAAAATGATATTTCCCAGCCAAGAGAAACCTCAATAACATACAGATTATAAAATGAAGGAGGAACTTCCCACCCTCAGCAGCAGTAATCTCAGCCTTCTTTCAAGCTCTGGACCATCACAGAAAATAATCAGAACCATTCTAAAAGCCATTCCTAACCTGGAAGGAAAACAAGGAGATATGTGTGCTAGACCATACATCAGTCTGCTTGTGTCTTTGTCCTTATACAATGCAGATAATTCTCCACACTGGCTTTCAAGATACTGTGGCCTATCTCCAAAATTAATATTATGTCATTGCCATGGTTTTCTGCTCAAACTGGCCCAAGGGCTGATTTAAAAGGATAAAGAGAGGAAATGGGTAAGCAATTACAATAGTATTTACATGATATCAGAAAATGAACGTGGTTTAAGAATTTTTTTTGTAATTTTTTCTGCACAATGCAAGTACTGTGTTTCTGGGCCTATGTATAAACTGGAGGGGCACTGTCAAGAGGAGACATTCTCCAAATAAAGGTTTTGCATGGATATGCTCCCCTGTGATGTTGTTGATGTTGTTATCATGGGACAAAATGGAACATGTGCTCTAATGTTTGCATTGCCTTTGAGAAAGATAAATATATTGATGAAGTGTTAAAAGGCTGCAGTATTCTCTGGGGGGCTGCTACTTCAAAACCTGACATTGTGGCTGGTCTGTTACACCACCAGGTACACAAATTGTGTTTACTTGAAAGAATCACTTTCCATATCCGCTCTTTCTTGGATCAGCACAGACTGTAGGCTGCTTTTTTCCAAGTTGTGTTTTGTTTGTTTGCTACCTTTAGGATATGTTCTGCTTCTATGTGAGAGTCGATTCCTCCTTTACTGCCTGGCAACAAGCCATCTGCACTGGGTAAACCTACAGTGTCAGAGCATTTTCCACTCTGTGTGAGTATTTTCTACTCCCTTTGCACACGTTGATATGGCACTGGGATAGTTTACTTTGGCTACGTTGCAGTAAAGAATGGCACGCTCTGTATCTGTGCTGATAGGACTTCAAGAGAGCTAAGTTCTCAAGTTAATATAAAAAAAATATCTTTTTTTTTTTTTCCAGGCAAAACTGGGGGCTGCTCATAGCTAGAATGCGCAGCTCTTTGTCACTGGCTCACAAGCAGGTTAGGCCTTACTGGCATGCTCTCGTATGTTGCTGTGTAGAAGCAATTGATTCATCCTGGTACCTCTCATCTGTCATCAACAAACCTGTGGAACAGAAGACTTGACGGATGTGGGAAGGCTGAAAATGGAAATCATTGTAGCAGTTTTGCTTCCCTTTTCTTTCGATCATCCACCCAATCTGATCTCACTATACCCTCTCCTTCCCCACTACTTGAAGCATAAAAATCTCTGATCCAGCATAATCCTATCTTTGACCCAATTTGAGCAGAGAAACTGATTTTCCTATGTTTTTCTGCTGGTAGGAGAAGGCAGGTGTTCAGTTCTTTCCAATTGCTGGTGAGTGGTTTTTCTGTTTCTACTCTTCAACTTAGTTTTGGTCCCTGCCTCAATTCACACATATTGTTCATTACTTTTTCCAGGAGTATCCATACATGTAACACAACTGGCCCATTTGGTATCAGCTACAAAAGGACGAAGTCCCCCGGGTGATCTATGGACCAAATTGTCCTGTTACTCAGAGACCTGATGCTTCAAAGCAAGGGGCTGGCCAAGTTTTTGTGAACCTGCACACACAGCCCAGTAGGAAAGGTGAAGGCAGGAGAGCAGAGACGGGCAACTATATCAAGGCTGATGCCAGCTCACACCAGCAGGGAGCCACCCATCGCTTTTGCTCTTGTATGTTACCTGGCCAATACTTCCATGAAATGCTTCAGGCAGGCAGATGTTCTGCTGTCTGCCACCAGACAAGGACAGGGGCTGGCCAATATAGTCTGTGCTCCCTCCAGAAAAATCTGTAGGTGCTTAGGCCCACCCTGGCCTGCAAAGAAAGTCAGTAGAAAAACACAGAAGTGACTAAGTGTGAGATCTCAGCCCTCACTCAGAAGGTTTCTTGCTAAGTAAGTCAACCAAAACTCCTCCCAGCTGCAGGGCTTCCCATCACCCCCTCTCCAGCACTAGTTGGAGAGCTACCAGCTCACTCACCCTTAGCCACACTAGCCCACATATGCCTGACCCCTGGCTAATCTCAGACAACCCTTCACTCTTATCTTACTCTACACACACCTCATCTTCTTTATCTCTCTCACTGACCCCTTATAGCCCTAGAGCCCATTTGACCTTTTTTGGGTAACAATGGTATGCATACCCAGGTTCAATTAAAACTGTATTATCTCTCTCTCTGTGTTCCGCTCTGAATCTTCATTCTCTTGGGGGAAAGAAAACAGCCCCCTGGGAATCCCTTTGCACCATTTATGCAGAGAGGTGCCAACACCAGCCTGGGAAGTGTCATACCTCAGGGGATGATGCAGAAAGGAAGCCAACTCCCTCCTTTACCCCTTGAAATAAGAACACTTCTTGTAACCATAAGCAAGATCACAAAAAATGTTTGCAAAACAATAGGTAAAAACAAACAAACAAACCAAACCAAACCACTTTAAATCTCTTTGAGGTGCTACACTGCTGCTCTGTAGCAGTGTACATCAGTTAGCTGTAGCTCACTTTGCCATGGATTTAACAGCCAGTCCTTCGGAAGGGCTGGGTGGACAGATGTTGCCCTAACCAGGGAGCTTCAGGTTCTCCTCTTACTCCTTCCCTATTCCATTTCACCTGTGGAGAATTTAGACTCTCTTTCCGTGTACTGCCCCAGGTACAGCCTTTAGCCTCAGTTTCACTATAGTAGCAACAGCACCCAGTAAGTTGAGACCCGCTGAGGAAACAGCATGGTGGCCTAGCCAGCTTGAGTCAATTGAAGCAGCAGGGTTATGACATTCTGTGTGCATGAAGGCTTGTCATTTGTCCCAGTTTCTCATTATTATTGTAGCATAATGTTTAGAGTATAAAGGAAGTCCTCTGCTCTCCCCGTGGTGGGTCACACTATAAATACCCCAGATGGCACAGGACAAGGAGGGCTGTAAAACTCAGGATGTGGGTCACAGGATGGCTGTCTGCTTGCTGTCTGGGAGAACACGATAATAAACTCTCACAAAGAACTCTGATAACACCACATGAAAGGAGTACAAACACTGTGGAGATCTTTGGCTGCTGTAAAATGTCACCGCTCTCTTCACTTCACGATACGCTGCTTTTCTTATTTCCTTCCCTTCTCAGCCTCCTCTTGAGTGCTCAAAGCTGAAAAGTATCCACAAAACTTTTTTTCCCTTCTGCATTACTTTTCCTCTCCTTTTCCCTCTCAGTGCAGACACACCTCCATGTTCTTGCAACACCCTCCTTATCCTAAGCCGCTGTCAGTATAATAAAGCCACTTCAGCTGAAGTTCCCCTGAAGAAAAACAGCATCATGCCAGAAATACAAGGCCTTTTCCTCTGCCCCCCAGAAATCATAGTCACTGCAGGGAGGTGAATCAGGACAGTCAAACAGAGGCCGCCAAGCTCCTGGGCCAGATTTTAAGCAGAAACATTCCTTATGTAAAAATAATCTTTTATTCCCCTTGAGAAATTAAAAACAAAATTAATGAATGCCGCCAACTCTTGTAATAAGGGGATGTTCATGGAGAACATTGTGCCTTTTTATTATTACATGTTTACTGGCTGTGCTGTTGGTGTTTTAATAACCCCTGGATAATGTCTTTGATAACAGCTTTAGATGATTGGAGGGGGGGAGGGGATAATGAAACAATTGTAAATACATTCCAAACCTTCTGAAATGCTCTTTGGAAACCCCCTTCACCTGCACCAAAGTAATTTTTAATTTTTGTTATCTGCTCACCTCCATATTTCTCCCATCACGACCACCAAAGCCTGGTGTGCACAGCTCTAGAGAGCACAATTGTTTCTCCCAGCTGAAGCTATAATTCAGTGGTTGATAAATGTTGGTGACTGCATATATATCCATACAGTTTTGCTAACTGTTTAGAAATCACATGAGTTTGGCGATGTGAGTGAAGCAGTAGAGTTTTGTAGCAGAGGTCCACATTTCCCCCAGGCAGGGTTGAAATGTGTAAGTCATGCCTCCTAAAGCAAAGATTTAGTTCTATTCTCCTTCCCCCTGAGATAAGGACTGCCCTCTACTGCTGAATCAGCAGGATATGCCCTGTGACACAGACATTAGCTGGCTGAAGAGCTGTTAATGGGTCTGAAAACCATATCCTACCCTGGCCTCCCTCCACTCAGCCTGCGTGGGAGACGCAGGGAGCGGAGCAAGCAGCATGGAGAGGGAAGCGGAGACCCCTGATACACACAGCTGTTATCTGTGATAAGCTGCATCCTGTGCCATGCTCCACCTTGCTGCGGCAGGGAAGGCGTTTGAACTCTGAGACCCTTTCTCAGCTCAATCCCTATCTGATAAACACACAGCAGGCAGCTCAAGAAGAAAGCAAAGTTTGACCCATCCCCAGTGACTCAGTTTCTAAGACTTCTGACCAATTTCCTAAAACTCTGCCTTAAGGAATTTTTTAGGCAGTGTCGGTACATTTGAACCACATAAATAGCTGAAGGAGTTCATAATAGCCATGGAGCAGTGAAACAGAGAGTTCGAGGGAAACAAAAAACTCAATTACATGCAGGCAGGGCAGTAAGAAAGCCAAGCTCCTTTCATGAGGGTCACTTGCTTAAAATGGCTGCAGCTGACCCCTGATCTGCCAGTCCACAAACCTCACTGGACTGTGGTTGTTGGCTTGTGTGCTCCCTTTACATGCGATTCGTAACCACTGTTCTTGTTCTGACAGTTGGGTGTAACTGTGCTCTTCAGTGGAAACCCCTGGGAAGGCATCAGCAGAACTCCTTCCACAATGTTCTCCTCAACACTCTTCACCCTTGAGGGTGGAGGCATTAGCAGAAACACAAATCACACTGAACTGTCTTCTTAACTTTGGGTGATGTTTGTCAAGCTCTTGTTCCCTCTTTCACTATCTACCCTCTTTTTACACAGCAGGGCACAACTATTCACAGGCCTCAAGGAGTCAGCCCTTTCCTCTCCTGCTTGGCCCCTTCAGCAGGATCCAGATCTAAGGTATTACTTTATGTGGAGAGAACCAGGTCAAAAGTACCTGTTTAAAGG
>JANHGB010058912.1:19586-30693 GCA_026283785.1 Coracopsis vasa | reverse complement strand
ACAACACTGCACCAGCTACTAAGAAGGAGAAAAATGACTGCTACTGCTGAACCCCGGACAAGCCACACATTTATCTTTTAAAAATATTTTTTTCTGCAGTTTTAAATGTTTATGTTTAAGAAGTGCTCATGTGCTTCCATTTTCCTAATATTAACTCAAAATATATTGCAACTGATACTTACAATATGTATTATTTCAGGCACAAAATATGGATCTTTTATGAGTTCTGTTACTTTTGGGGGAAAGCCATGCACTTAATTTTGGATTTAGTTACCTCACTAGTGCCAGTAGGAAAAAGTATACATTAATCAATATCAAGATGCCACTTTCCATGAATATTAATACTATCATTTATAAATAAAAATGAAAGATCTTTAGTATGCAGTTGAAAAGTACCTATGACGTATCCACTAAACCAGTATATATGAACTCATGCAAAATCAGATCTATTCAGTATGAAACCAACATTGATTAGGAAACCCTATTGTATGTTTAACGGAACTGTGCATACGAAGAAAAAGTAGGTAAAAAAATGCATACTGAGAGTAATGTTATATTACCTCACTGGGCTATAGGTAACTCCCTATAGGAGTCCAGGAATAGTTAAATACCTTTAAGAATTCTACAGAAATAGAAATAAGGGATTGAAATAAGACTATGTCTATGCTACGTGGTTAATCAGTTCTTGTGGGCACTCTTTTTGATCTCCAGAGAAATCACCTTCTCTCTTGGAAAGAAGGGAAAACTAGTCTGCAAAAATTATGTGTGGCAAGGCTTGCAGGAACTTTGTGAAACAACAATAAAGAGGTAGAAAGATTGGCTTTTTTCAAAGTGATTTTTGCCAGTGAACCAGTTGCTATTTAACAGCTGTAGGAAGAGGCAGTGGTTTTATTCATTTTCTGCCCATTCTCCTTAATCAGTTTGAAAATGGCAGTGAACTGTAAAGAGTCTGTAGATGATACAAAGTGTTCAGGACTGCTGGATCTAAAACTTCCCATACAGAATGACTAGCAATAACATGATGAATGTAGCACTGTCAGCAATGCAAAGTAATGCACGGAGGGAAAGTCAACCTTAACTATGTTCACACATCAAGAGTCTCTAAATTAACTATTGCCTCTTGGGAACAAGGTCTTTCAGCCACTGTGAATGCTTCCCTGAAAACATCTGTTCTCCGAATCTTAGCAGTTGAAAATGGCAGAGAGATTTCAAACTACTAAAAAAAAAATTGAGACAAACTAGGTTGTTTTATTTTACCACATGAATCCCTGAAACACCTACAGAGGAGTAACTTAATGGTGTGCAGTTCTGGTCACTCTATTTAAACCAATTAGAGCACACGTGTTCTAGCTCCCTATCTCTAGTGCCTGTTCACTCCCACAGGCAGTGAGGGCACCAAGTGAAATAATTATGGCAGAACTTCTCATGAAAAGTGAAAGAATTTTTAAGTGAGGGAGCTTTGATTTTGTTTGGATTATCTTCTGGGCTTGGTTTGGGTTTTTTTTATCTGATTAATTTGTGGAATACAATGTTGCAGCCTGCTCTGGAAACCAAAAAATCAGAAAGGGATGAGATACATTCATGCAGGATGGTTTCCTTTATGCCCATCTTGAAGACTAACTTAGCACTGCAGTTCTCCTCTACCAGATGATAGCAGGAGCCTCAAAAGCACCGTTTGATAACTCAGATGCCTCAGGATCTCACAAAAATAACCCTGGATTTATAGTTATTGCCTGGGCTTCCTTTTCCATCCTCTATTACCAGTGTAGAGTACTAAGAATTGTTTTTTAGAAATCTGGTTCAGGCTGAGGTGAATTACATCCTAAATTAAATGGCTATGGCAAGAGTCTAAATAGCTAGTTCAGATGCATATCTCTGCACTGTATATTCATTAGTAGAGAAAATTTAGGACCACAGGGTGTTTAGGCCATACATTAAAAAAGAGGATCAAATGCATTTGTAGCATGTAGACTGCTTAGTGGCCTTCTCAGTTTAGCATATCTATATAACTCATATTTAGTTTTGATATTATATGTCCTGCTAGTGATGTCTTGGAAAGTTGAATAAGAAATTGGATCATGTATGGTTGTCATATATCTAGGTAACTGACAACCAAAGACAGCTGGTTTGAATATACTGCAAAATTAGTGCTTTCTAGAAGGCAGATAACTGACCTGGAGACGTAACACATTTTTATGCTGGACTGACTTTGAACCACGACTGCTGTGGCAGGTTTGGTTGATGATTTTGTGGAAGAGTTTTGGTTTATTTTTGGGCTTTTTTTTTATGTAAAAGCAAGGGCTTCAAGGTAGGGAACAGAGCTTGAAGGTTTTCTCCTTACAGAAATCTCAGAAAACAGCAACAATTGTGTATTTTGCAGTATCTATCTGTCCAGGCCCCACCCTCCTTCTCACTGTGCAAAAGACCTCTGTGTAATCCAGAGTCACATCTGAGTCTGTTGCTTTTTGGTGGTTAAATTAGAGGCTCTTTGTTCACTGCTATTCACCAGACAGAGGTCTTCCCCTGACTTGCATCAGTCATCCGTTACTACAAAATTACTTAGTGAGTTCTGATCAAACAATAGATCTTATCCACAGTTGAATGCCTCTAATTCAGTTAATAGGACTTCACGCTTGAAAATTACTTCAGTTTTATGTTTTATTTTGCATCACTTCTGGAGTGATATCTTCACATAACCAGTGAGGTGTGTTTGAATTTTCTACTACCAATTTCTGCTACTAAAATGCTACAAACAGCTTTTTAGTAGCAGAAACTTTAAACACGTGTGGATAGCTCCCCTCCAAAAATCTGTCTTGGATGCTTCCTCCAGCTCCTCCAGCCCTAATGGAAACTTTCAAAAGCAGGAGGAGACTCATTTCATTACTGCAGAATTGCATCACTGGGTTTTGGTGCCTTGCATGTTAAAGCAGATTAGTGTGCTGAATTGAAATCTTAGCAAACAAAATTACTCAGGGTCTACTTATTTCTAGAGTTGACTACTGAGGAATTTAATTTACATTCATATAAATGTATGTTTCTTTGAAGTTTCCCCACCATCACCAGTACCCCGCTATCGGTCTTTTTAAAGATAATTTATCCTATTGCATTTTCAAGATTGCAATATAGAAGGACGTATTGTTCCTTCCTTTAACTATCCTGCTACTACTGTTTTTTGTTGTTAGTTTGCTTTTTTTTTCTTTAATATTGTAAAAAGACAGACTGAGCCCTTATGGTCAAACTTTGTTCAGGAAATGCAATCATCTTGAAACTGGTGAAAGTTCTGAAAAAACAAGCAGAAAAAATCCAATTTTCACATATTTTGAACTGTTATGAGAAATAACTGTTCCTAACAAGCAGATGAACTATAATAAACATAACAAGTAGCAAACAGTATGCAAGATCCTGTCAGATATGTAGAATAGATAATAGAAGAGAATATTGAGAATTTTAAAATATATATTTTTAAAACTTCCCTCTTTGCACATTTGTCAAATGTTACAATTGGCTGTATCTTGTGCTATGTTTTTGATTCCTTCCTATTGACAGATGATTTGAAAACTGATTATAAAGCCAAATCATGCTTCAATTAAAAAAAACACAGTAAATATTTACCTAAGTCAAAGAAAACATTAGCATAACTCAAATATATATTCATGTGGCAAGGTTGGTCTCAGCCCATAATCAAGTAAAGCAAGTATAACAGTAATATTGTATTCAAATATGATTACATCATATTATATATATGCAAGATCCTAAGCACATTTTAAAATATTTAATTTTCAAAAAATAGCTCTTTTCATTTTGGAAGTCAATATGATTAGATTACATTTTTTGTGACTTTTTCCTATAATCTGAATGATAAGAATATTTTCTGGGAGCTGACTTTAATTTGTTTATGTTAATCAGAAGCAGCAGGAGAATGCTATTACTACTTCGACAACAAGAAGCTATCAATGAAATAAGACGAAGCCCTTACGATGATTAAATTTGGAGTTATATTGATGTCTAATTTAGATTTAGATTTAATATGCTAATATGTTACAGTGTAATGGGATAAGTTCAAAATGTTGATGATAATTACTTTGAGAGCTTCAGTATCATATTGCATTCATTTGACTGGTTCCCATGACTTGCAGATGACAGTGGGAGATTTCTTCTCAAACAATTTACAAATAAAATAATGAGCAAGGTTACTTCACTTATTAAATGACACTAAACACGGAATAATAACATACAGACTGCAAGTAAACAGGTTTCAAATAAACTGAAATCTCTTATTTAGACAATTTTAATTAGATCATGTATTATTCCCCTTGCATTGGGCATAAAAATAATCATTTTTTACTATGACTTTTTTTGGTTTCGGTTTCGGTTTTGGTTTGCCTTTTTTTTTCCTTCAGTTTTTTTTTTTGTTGTTGTTGTTGGGTTTGGGGCTTTTTTTCCACAATATAGAAATGGAAAATGGCACACAATCACAGCAAAGGCACCTCCTGCAAGTAACAAATTCTCTCTTTGAATGGCTCTCATTGTAAAGATATCATCAGTGATTCAGAGGAAGTGACAATCTGACAGGTCCACCATCTCCTTCCTAAAACATAAAAAAACATGACAAAGCTTCTATCCCAGGGAGTTTATTGTATCAATCTGATAATGCAACAAATAATGTAAAACATAATACAGACATTAGCTGCTTGTAGTGAGCAGTGGAGAAAAAAATGTGAACATGGGAAATCTGACTGAAGAAATTATCTAGTTGTTTACATGTCATTATATTAGAAAAGAGAATCTTTTCATATTCAGATATTCAAAATGTCTATTCAAAAATGCCTTTTAAGAAACTAAATTTTCCCTTGGAATGTACATTCCAAGTTTCATATCACTTTAGTCTTTCCTTTACCTCCAACAGAACTTTTCCTTTAGAATTTTGACAAACTCATTTTAAGACTCATATTAACCAAATAAATGATTTGATATTTAAAATATCAAAATATTAAACATATTTAAAATATCAAAAATATTTAAAATTTGATATTAAAATCAAATCTGATTTCAAACATGCAATTGTAGTGCCTAAGCTGGAAATATATGTATCTGAGGTCCTGTTCTGGTACTTACTGTGTGATTCTTATTTTAGGCAGAATGAATTGCCTAGTGAAATGTCTGCTTCTCTCCTGTCAGTATAGGAGACACTAACACCCCTATTTCCTACTTAAATGAGGGGATGAACCTGGACCTACAATCAGCACTGTTACTGCCTTTATGACACCATAGATTAAGATAAATCTAGTCAGACAACAGTGTCAGGGAAGAGAACAGAGAAAAGGATCCATAGGACTAGAGTTTCGATTAAGGTGGGAGAAAGATGAATAAATCTAATTTTTTTGTCTCTCAAGTAAATGGTGCAGAGAAATGAAAGAATTCACTGTTGCTATAATCAAGGAGCAATCTGCTTACAGATGGGAAGGAATGTCTATCCTTTAATTATTCACTTGCCGGAGATTTCATGTTTGAAGGAATATATAATTATGTCTTTTGGGTGTTCTTGAATCAAATTGGTAGTGGATTACAAAACTTTTTAGAGATGGAAACATTGCCAAAAGTGCCATGTTGCTGCTTTATGTCTTTCCTTTATACACTTTTACAAATATGGTGAAAAAACTGTACATGACAGTTAAGCAAGGCTGTGCCCTTCACATATATTTATTCTGTGAAATATCCTCCTTCCAGTTCCAGTAATGCTCCTAAGGATACGTCTGTACCAAGAAATAAAGAACTGTTCAAGGTCTGTTTAAGCTGGACTAATGTTGTATTGAGATCATTGCTCAGTTCTGCAAGAAATAAGGCTGTATCAGAATAATACAGCACTCAAGTGTCAGCTCAAATACATCATCCAACTATTTGATTTCAGATCTAGAGCTAGTACTATTCTCCATGTGTAGCACAGAAATGTTCTCAAATTTTCTTTCCTTTCCTGTGGGTGTCAATATCTTTCTATATCTTGGCTTCTTCTTCTCATATCTGAATGTTTAAATTTGTTTGGATTGCTGAGGCTTGTGTAATGGTGAGAAAATGCTTGTTTCATGAATACAGGAAAGTAATATGAGTTGACATAATATTGTGATAGTAAAGCACTGCTTCTTCCTGGAAAGCGCCAGGATCTCTTCATATTCTGACTGATGTCCACTTATTTGCTCAGTTCAGATTTTTTTGGAAGTTTTTTTATAAATCTGTTGCTCTTAAGTGCATTTTTTGGGGCAAAAAAAAGTCTTTCTCTTCCTTAATTTACTGTATCCTGCCTGCATTTTTGAAATCACACCCACTCCCTGAGCTCTGGCTAGCAACAGAGCCAACATCCACAGGTTCATAATAAGAAGGATATGCGTATCCTAGGCATTTCTGTGAACTCCTGAATGGCACAGCTCATCTCTGTAACTTCAGAAATCCTGAGGAACTAAACCAAGTTAAGTCTGAAAGCTGTATCACCCTTCCACTTCAAAGCAACTTCTGTCACCGAAGATGTGAGAAAAATTTTTATGGAGTTTTAATAAACAGATATTTTAGAAGCTTCACTAATCCCTGTGTCCTCTCTACTGTGTGGAAATGTGTAGGGTATAACACTGAGTGCTAAGTTGGGAGAGTCTGGTGGCCCTGTTTCCAGTACTGAGCTCTCAGTCAGGGTGGCAATGTATTAAAAGGTCCATCTGTATTTGCCTTTCTTTACCCTCCTTTCTCTCTGGGCAAAAGATTAGGGGAGGTCTAATAAAATAAAATAAAATAAAAAATATAATATAAAATAATATAATATAATATAATATAATAAAATAAAATTATGAAGTAAAATAAAATAAACAAAATAAAATAAAATAAAATAACATCAAATTAAATTATCCCTCTCATCAAAAGTATGCTTATCAATAGAGACATTTTTATTATTTAGGCTTGTCATCAGTAGTGTGGGAGAGAGTTGGTGTGCAGTTAACTGCAAGAGCAGAACCAGTCATCATAGTGGCATAAAACCTAAAGTTAATTTTCTAAAGGTCATATGTGTACCACTTGGGTATTGCTTTCTGTATGGAGATCTGTTCTACTGCACATAAGACACACATCAGTCAAAGCTCATATTATGGGGTCCAGGTGTGCCTCTCACCTTTGAGACATGGGAATCAGACAGCATCCGTGGCTGTCTCACCTGTGGCGAGGGTCTCACTGCCATCCCACCCCAGAATTGCTGTCTTCAGCCTGCTCCAAGGTGATGGAACTCTGTGGATGTGTACCCACCGAGGGACTATTACTGTTTATACTATTGAATTTTAAGTTTAATGACCAGTAACACCCACCTATAATCTTGTTAGTCACATATCCCCAGCCTGATTTACTTGCACCTTTTCTAAAGTCTATTAGCAGTCTATTAGCCTGGGGTAGCATTTTTTTTCTGATCTCCTGCCCAAAATGTGTTTCCAGGATGTGATGTGGTTAAAAGCTTATCTCTGATTCTTTCCAGTGCACTTCTAAACCGTTACAGGAGAGTAGATGTAGTTCAGATCTCATCTAGCAGTGCTTTCAGGTAAGCCTCCCTGGCGATAATTATGTGTGCTGCTTTGTCATTCCAGTGCATACCAGGATTGTTGAATCATTTGGAGCTGGGCAGATGTAGAGCTCATTTTATCTGTGCTGTGCTTTCATGTAGGTTTCATCTTGTAACAAGTTTATCATTTTTTAATGTATAAAAGTTTTCAAATTGAAAACTTCAGATACAGCGACCTATAGATAACACAAATTGCAATGTGTGGTGCATACTTGCTCTATCCCAAAAGCACCTTTTTCTTTTCATCTTGCTTTAGCAGGGAATATGACAACTAAAAGTGACAAATCCTTACCCTTAGATCCAAGTTCAATGCAGCTTGTCAGTAGACTGATTTTTGATTTCCCACTTCTGCTTTCCACTCCTGGGTAAGCAGCATACAGAATCCATTTATTCTGTAATATCTGGACCAATTCTGATATATTTAGTGAGTACAGAGCAAAACAAAAGGTGCATTTCATATAAATAAGACAGCTGATTCATTCAGTCAGGGCAGGAAATACTATTGGGAAGATGCATAGAACTAGCTTCTCTTCATTTTTTCCTTTAAGCTTTGAAGACATGGTTTAGATACTATCCCAGAAGAACTTAATAAATGAATTACGTGCAGAGTAGACGTCAAGATAAGTGAGAGAAGAATAAAGATGTCTACCCTTAGACGTCTTGAGATACCTAGGAAAGGAAGATTAAGATCTCTATGACAATCTATGAAGGACATTTTTGTCCTCACAATCAAGTGACACCTTTGCTTGCACATCTTGTGAAATATTCCAAATACTATTAGTGTGTCTTCTGTGCTGTTCCCAAAACAAATGCTGGTAGAAAATGTGTTGCAATGAATGTCATGGGTTCAGCAGTAGCAGTCATTTTTCTCCTTCTTAGTAGTTGGTGCAGTGCTGTGTTTTGACTGTCAGCCTGGGAACAACGCTGATAACACCGACGTTTTTAGTTGCTGCTCAGTAATGTTTACTCTGATCACAGACTTTCTGAGTCTCATGCTCTGCCAGGGAGGAGGGGAAGCCGGGAGGGATCAGAAACAGGACACCTGACCCAAACTAACCAAAGAGGTATTCCATACCACAGCACATCATACTCAGTATATAAACTGGGGGCAGTTACCTGGAATGGCTAGATCACTGCTCAGGTCGGGCTGGATATCGGTCGGCAGGTGGTGAGCGGTTGTATTCTCTTCCTTTGTTATTTCTGTTATCATTATTATTATTGGTGGTAGCAGTAGTTGTTTGTGTTATACCTTAGTTACTGGACAGAGTTGCTAATAATTGCTAAGTGTTGAGTTGCTAATATTTGACAATATTGAGTTGCTAACGTTTGCTAAAACATATATTCATAGACATATGAAGTTGTACCTACTTATGTAAATGTTATTTTCAAGATTTCAATGTGCAAGAAAAACTAAGGAAGACGTTTCCCCTGAAGTTTTGTCAATTTTATGGTAAAGTTAATTTACTTCTATGATTCTATGATTCTAGATAGGTGTTTAAATTTGAGTTAACATCATGGAAATCCACGATACTGATATTATTTAAAACTATTACAGCATTAGAACAATGACAACGTTAGAAACAAAACAGATCATCTAATTAAAAACCTAGGTAATATCTATCATCAAGGAAAAATATATTCTCAGTTTTCTAGGTAAAAAAATCCATAAATGGCTTGCTAAATTTTCATTACTCTTGCTCAATGCACATATATTTATTTCTACATACTTTTGACTGAATACTCTTCAGTTTGCTTCTTTCTTCAAAAGTTGGTTCCTCATTATCTCTTACTATCCCACTTGTGTAAGCACATGGAAAGGTCAAAGAGCAAATATTTGCAGTATTTTAACATATTGATATGTTTGTCTCATGCAAAATGCTTGGTGATGAAAAAGTCCAAATGATGCCACTCACACAGCTTCATCAGAACAGTTGTTTATTCATGGTCACAAATCCCTTGGCAGCAGTCTAAATTGAAACAACAGTCTCTAGGCAAGTGCAATTGGCATCAGTCAGCATTTTTACCATGAACTATAAAACAGTCAAGCACCTCATCATGTCTCCTCAGCAGTTACAATGTGTCATGCATCATAACTCTACAATAAGAAGAGGTTAACTTCTGGTTCTTTGTCAGGAAGCAGAAAGCTAGCTTGTGACACCGAGATGCTGGCAAGCAGATGTGTGAGATTCTGTTTAAGGCTAACTTCAGTGCAAAACCACTGACACCTGTGGCGTTCAAACAAATTTTAACGTCAGTGGAAGTGCATTATATGAGGTTATTAGGATTTTCCTGGGAGTAAATTTCTGCTAATACTCAAAATGCTGACTGAAGGACATACTGTTTATTAGGATGGAGCTGATCAATTTGTTTGACAATTATTTCAGGATCTCATGCATGAATGTATCAGATTTTTCTTTTCCTTTTCTTTCTCATACAAAGCCTTACCCAATAAAATGATGCTTAGCATATTTACCAAGTTATACTGACCGATGCAAGTTACAAAATCAAAGTTGCAAGTTATTTATTAACTATTATCTGAAAGGCAGAAGAACTTGCAGCACCATGAAAGCATGGGAACATTCAAGACATCTTCTTGAGGATGGGAGTACAGAAAATTCCATGATTCATCTAGGGTTGAGATGCTTGACTGTTGCTCTAGGACAGTTCCTGAGATGTCAGATTTTCCCCTACATTTAAGAAGACAGCACACAGCAAGCCTCTTCCATAACTATGTAACAGTCTTAAATAACTTCCATAACAGTCACTAACAGCAGAAGACTGTTAGAGAACATGTTCAAAAAATATCTTTGTGCTTTAGGCTCTGGTTCAGAAATTCTAGCTACACGTGTTCTTTTCCAGCATTAACTATGAAGTCAGACATTAATCACAGATACAAGGCAGTAGGGACTGGCAAATGTCACTGATACTGTGTGTTGACTCCCCTCTGTCAAGACTAATTACATACATAGGGAAGTGCTTGTCACACCTCTGCTAACAGCCTTCAATGAAATGGAGCAAAGGAAAATGTCTTTGTTGCACAGGGGTCTCAGGCAGTGAAAAAGTGAGCTGGGTAGCACTAAGACATAGTAGCTGTGCTCTCTGCTTCAGCTGAGACAGGTGATTTTCTGGAGAAGACGCAATACTCGTGCTGGGTCTTAGCTGACATTTCACAGCAGCAGTGAAGCAGCAAAAAAGGATTTGCTAAATAGGAAAAAGCGTGAGAGACTTCGTTTTAGAACCCAGCCAAGCACATGAATTCAGAATTCAAATAAATAAATTTGATTTTAACTCACCCACTTCATTTGTTCAGGAATGCTCACATTATCAGTTACTGCCGAGGTGTGCTTTGAATACTGCCTTGCTCCCTGTCAGCCCTTACTTGGATGGTCATGTGCAAACTCATAGTCTTCACAGCCTAGCTGTAGCTTGGGTTCAGTATTTTCCCATACCGCTAATATAATATAATTCAATTCAAATGTGAGCAGAAATCTACAGATGTCTGCAGATTCATGCTGGGAAGCA
>JANHGB010058912.1:0-16873 GCA_026283785.1 Coracopsis vasa | reverse complement strand
GTGCTTTTCTGGGCTATTGGTGATGTAATGGACCCTTTGAGTTCACTTTATGCTATTTTTTTCCTTCTGAATCTTGGGACTGTAATGTGCAGGTTTGAAACCTCAACTGCCCTTATAGTCTAGCCATATCAATGCTTTACTGCATTCAAGAAAATTGAAATCTAGAGATTTTTAATCAAAAAAAAAGATGAGGAAGATGCAGTCACTACATTTAGACTTGAGAAAGCAGTCTGTTCTGTGCTGAACTGTGTCACTGGCTTTTTAGAGACCTAAGTATCCATGAATTTATTGCCTTAGTATTCAATAAGCACTATACGATACAGCCACCTCAAACTGGGTTCTTGGCTCTGCAACAGGAAGGGACACCTAAAACTTTGACACTGCACTCAGTAATTCAAGGAATATTTTCTAATGGTAAGTTTAGGAGATGGGCAGAGAGGAAATGAAGCCAAGTCTGCAAAAAAAGAATAGTTGAATACCTACAATTCTATCCACCTCCTTCCCATATCAGATTTTTACACAAGTCTCCAATAGTGGGTGCAGAGGCAATTCAGCAGGTTTTGTTTATAACAATTCCTGAACAAGCAGCTAGCAAGAGTGCAGTGCAAAGATGTTGCCTGAATCATACAAGTCACCTCTGCATGGCAAAGCTCTGTTAAAAGTCCTTCTTTAGGCTTTCCTGCTCTCTCAGATGAATTTCTTTGTGTTTTAAAGGACTATTGGGGCTATCATGGAGTTTCCCTACCTTACATAGGAGAGCAGACCAAAGGTATTCAAATGCAAAATTTGTTCAGATTCTACAGTTTTAAGTGCCAAACGATTAAATGAAAGGAGTCATAGTGCCTAAAATCAGTAAGTTTGTTAACTTTAAGTGATTCTATAACGTGAAAGGACACATGTAAATTCTGATAACTTGAGGCAAGGACAAGTTCTTGCTGAATCAGGGAGCAGTTCTCCTACTCTTTTCAGTCATGAATAAAGGACGGACATGAGATCACAGACTTTATTTTAAAAATATTATCTTCAAAGAGCTGTAAGAATGGTTCATTTAGCTATAATTACAGCTGCATTTTAATTACATAATACTTGATATGTTTTTCTACATGTTCATTTATCCCAGTTTTTATATAAAGGTTGTACTTGGTTATTAAAAATTTAATGTGACAGACAAGCTGGTATTGGGGGGAGGGGAGACATTTCAAACCAATGATACATTTTACTAGGCTTTAGACTGCTTCAAGAGACTCGACGCCATAAACTTCAACTTTAACAGGTTTTGGTCATACACATTACCAGTCTGATTTACTGCGAAGTTCTCCTTTTGAGCATAAGCTCTTGTTAACAGTATATATTTCCTCAGTACAAAAATGAGAGACTAGCTATTTATAATAACTATAAAAGTAGTTCAAGAAATTCAGAATGAATATAGCATTTTTAAAAAAAATAAATGGTAAAACCAGATGTGCTCAAGAGATATTTTGGATTTCACAGCCTTTGGAGAAGCAGTATTGACACTTTTAGTGTAGTTGAGAGCTTTTATTTATGCATTTCCCTACATGCTAAGCAGAAGTTAGCATACAACAGGATATTATATACTTGATTTGTTCCAGTCACTTCCATATTCCATATCCCATAAAAACTAATGCACTATCAATTAGCAGTGTATTATGTTTCATTATTAAAATGAATTGTATCATTGTTTTAACATAAAATAATTGTATTATACAACATGTTTCTAATGTCATCATGGTCTGTTAACAGTCTTGCTGCCTATTTGCAAAGGCTCATAAAAGCTGCTGGACACTGGGGAGCAGTTTTTGTGACTTCTGAAGTACAATTTTCAGTTAAACTCTTACACACTGCCTAGTGCTCTTACAGCAATATTACTTCTCTGTAAGTGGATCAAAATAAGCCTAGTTGATGGCTAAATGTGCCATGGAATTGCATGTGCACAAAGGCTTGCTGTCATGCAAACTGAGAGAAAAATCAAATACAAAAGATGGCAATATATAAAAAACAGAAACTGAGCATTGAAAGTACTTCCTTTCTTCTTCCCTTTCATGTGTGAAAATGTTGTTTGTCTAGGTGCTCTTAAAATCTGTCATTACATACAGTAAAACTGCAGATTTTCCCTTCTGGGTGCCACATTACATAGATGTTACTGTTTCACTGTCATTTTCTTAGATTGTAACCTTACTCGATTTCCATTTCCTGTTACGACAGTTTAAGATTATTTTTCAACAATGTAAATTCAACATTCAAAATATATGTACACTAGCTAGCTATAAATCATAATATACAGAGAGAGCAGCATCTATCAGCTTCATATATCAATGAAAATTTTGTCTGAATTAATCCCAGTTCTGTGAAGTTTGTTGTTCACTTCTCAGCATATAATAAATCAAAACAGCTCCATAAAAGTTACTTTCTGTCTCCTGACATTCTAGCTTTTGGATAAATGTTCGTAGTATTTTTGCAAATGTACCCATACATTTCCTTGGGCTGTAGGATCTCATGGGAGGACTTCGAAATTCTTTTCCTAAGTAATTTTCAAATATTTTCTACAACAACTTAATGCATTGGTCTGGGATCAATGGTCTGAAAATCATTAGTTAAGAAAAAATCAGAGGGGGAACAGCAGGAAAGAACATTATACAGGAAAGATGTTTGCTTCTCCATTATCTGGCATTTTGTCAAGACATCTACCCCTCTGCAGTCTAAATCAAGCAAGTAGAAATTACTAACACTTTCAATCTAAATATTTACTCAAACAAAAAGCTGCACAAATGGAAAGGTGCAGTTTTACAGAATTTTATTCCTCTTTTTCTGGCTGGGAATGGGACTGATGCATAATTGGGATACATAAGAAGTTCAAAAAGGATATCCTTTTATGCATCTCCTAGCAGATGATTCTGCAGTACACATCACCACATCACCATGTGAGCTCTAAGCTTTAAGTTTCTCCCCAAAAGGATTATTTTAATTATTGTTATTGCTGTTGTTGTTATTGTTGCTGTTATTAGTAATAAATAATAATATTATTTTATTGGATCCTCTATTATCGCAACTACCAAGTATCAAGAAAAACTGATTTTACATTCAAGGCCAAGCTGAATGTGGTTCTGGGCACCCTGCTCTAGTGGAACGTGTCCCTGCTCGTTGCAGGGCGGTTGGACTAGGTGATCTTTGAAGGTCCCTTCCAACCCAAACTATTCTATGATTTTACAATTCTATGTCAAAACAAGTCAGTGTGAAAGATAATGTTCGCAGTCCTTTCCCGCAGGCTGAGAGTGGTTGTAGCTGCTGAATGCTTTTCCTCCTTTTCATGCAAAAATCCCATCAATTAGCTGAAACCACAGATATTAACCTAACCTACTTGACTTTGGGTTTGAAAAAAAAAAGATGCAAAATACTAGCACATATGGCTGGAAACATGATGTTAATTAGTATGTCAAGAGTAGTACTGCTTGTGAAACTTTCCCTATTTCCTTCCAAAACTAAATGGTTTAGCTTAACATCTTTTATTAGCTAAATTATCAGGTGGGTATAACAATGTCTTTCACTTCACTTTGGGAAAGAAGGGGGAGGAGAAGAAATGCTGTGGGCTTAAAAGCACAACCAACAGCTAAATGGTAACTCACCTCCCAGCTGATGGCTATTCTTGCATCTATGTGTCGCAATATTTTTAGTAATCTATTCAGATCAAAGTCATACAGTATGGCCCAAATGACATATGCTGTGTGTTAGAATCAGATCTAGTCTACCTTTTTATACCAAACTAAGCATCACACTCAATGAGGATGTTGTGAAAACGACTGACATGCATGCTCACGGTCTTTTGCAAGTAAACCTTTACTTTGTGACATTGTACCTGTAAGAGGTAAAAAAGAACAAAACCCCACAATTAACTGGAAAAATTGAATGATTCTCAAAGTAGAACCTCTTCTGTCAAGTTCATATCCTTAGTAGAAAAGTGTGAGCTGGCAGATAAGTGGATGAGGTGAACTCGCCTAGTTCTATTCAATTAAATGTATTCATACAGAATTACCTTAGGTGAAGATCAGGACTTTAGCCTATATATGTAACTCAACACTTGTATGTGGGAATTCTGACTTTAGTGAGACTGCTTGGCTGTCTTTGTCATTTCTTGGATGCTCCTTTTATTTCACACATTTAAACGCTTTGCTACATCAAAATCCAAAAGAAAAATTATTAACTGTGAAAGGGTCAATATTTTATTGTAATAGCACTTTCAGTTCTATGGAGATCAATTCAGGTCGGTAGATGCAAGACCTGGAAAGTAATGAACTCATAAGAATTAGGCACCTTATTTAGTAAAATATTTTAATTATGTTATAACTTTAATAATCATATACATGTATTATTTTCTTTAATATCTCAGTGGACTCTTTGACACACTAGTTCATTTCATTTCCTAGTACATGTTGATCTTAGAAGAGATTTCACAGATGTAAATTCATGCAATAAAAGAAACACTGACTGTATCACATTTCACTTAAAATTTTCATAAAAATTATTCTGCAGATAACACAGTCAATGGACTGAAATCTGACTAAAAATCTATAACAAAGAGTAATGAATATTAACAATGAAATAAGTAGATGGGAAGTATCTTGTGCTGACTCTAGAGGCCAGAGTTCTGACCTCCATTTAATATGCTCATTGATAAACTGGAAGAGAGTTGAGAATGTTAATAAAGCACACATGATATTAAATGAGAAAGTCTGAGACAACTATTCAAGATCAAGATGTATACCAAATATTCCTGGATAAGTGGGAATTAGGAGACTAAGTGATACTGATATACAGCTTAACATTTGCAAACTTCTTTGTTTGAATATACACCTGATGTGGCTTTCTGCTGCAATCACCTGCTCTCTTCACAGCTGTGTTTTTGTACTTTCCCTTTCAGATTTAACCTCATATGGATGCTTGAAGATATTGTCAATCTTCATTGACTAGTTCCTGCAAGGATTTTGCAGTTGTTTTCAAAATTTCTATATTATTTTTTCTAAAATTTGGCATTAATTTATAGCATAATAATCTCAAGAACTCTTAATACACACACAGCTAATAATCAAGGCTATTTTACTCACTGTTTTCAGTGAGTAATGAACATAAATTAGAAGAAACACATGGAATGTCTAGAAAAAATTCCTGTATTTTTCAACTTTCACATTTTAACTTCTGTCACTGGATTTCTTCAAGATTATGATTTTTTGAAGACAAAGTTTTGTTTGGATGCTACATCATCTAGTATATATATATAAAAGAAAGTGTCCTAGAACAGCCGAAATAAGAGTGATTCACCTAACGAGCTATAAGCATGTACACCTGATGTTTTCATTAATCCTGTTTCTGCAATCAGTGTTAAAAAGTAGAGCTCTCTGAGGCTTCACTGCCCTTGTGTTTAAAATAAGCCAGAAAAATCTGGGTTTCTAAAGTTTTTAATTCTCTATTTTTCAGAAAGAAGCATCTCATTCCATAAATATAAAAGCAGAGTATTTTGACATTTTTATAGCATTTCAATCAGGTTCTTTTACTCAAATGAAATTTCATTAGAATAAATGGATTTACCTAAATATTTAGTTGACATATCTTTGGGGAAAATAATGTTGATGCAAACTTTCCAATCCTATCTGGTTATTTCTCATATGAATAATGTTATAAGGCAGAGTCATGTTGTTTCTAATTTCTGCCTTCTAAATAATGCACTTATATTCTAAATTAATGTAAAGAAATGCTAGTGTTGATGAATAGCATGGATAACAATTTGTAAAGATCCTTGTCTGATGTCAGAAACAGATTGCCTCTCACACCTTAGCCATTAGCTTTGCTGCTGCTAGACTACTATTTACTGATATTCTTAACAGGATGTTTAAGATGATAGCTTTGATATTGCTTTTTCTTTTTTTTTTTTCATTTTATTTGCTTTGCTTTTCAGAGTCATTAAAGCTTAAACATTTATATGCTTATTGAATTCCTTGATGTTGAATCACTATCTGGTCTTGAGTGGGAAATTGATTTGGTACGACTAAGCAGAGCAATAAGTCATTTTATCCCCCGTGTTTAATGCCTTGAAGCCATTTTGTTTTTGTTTTTTTTTTACCATAGGCCTTGATAAACTTAAAAATAAAATGATGAAAAACATAGTCAGAGCTCTTTACGGGTTTCCTAGGTCCTTGAACATCAGAGTCTAAATAATCAGATCTTCTTTTTTTCAGTGCTCAGATACTAATACAGTGCTCTAAAGGATAGCGAATGTTGAAATTGTGAATTATTGGCAACAGAAGCAAAAGTTTTACAGGTACATCATAATGTCCATGTATTTAGATAAGGGGATTTGATGAACTTATAAAGCTCTTGAAGGAGTGCTATAAACAAAGATTTTTCTCTGTAACTCTGTGTGGTTAAAGAAATTTTATGGTCCAAAATAAAAAAAAGAAAAGAAAAAAAAAAGAAAGAAGAAAATTATATTTAATGCTAAAAAAAAAAAGAGGAATTAATCTTCCTAAAATCTATCTATCTAAAATAAAATATTCTGATATGAGCTATTTGACCAAGCTCTTTACAGTTAGCAGAGACCTTTGGAAGTACATCTAATATTTGTGGGAGTAATTATCTTCCAAATGCACTTATTTCTTTCCTTTGATTAAAGAGGCGATCAAGATGGTTAGGTCAGAACTTGCAAATGAGTATACAACTACTATTCAAAAAGATAATTATGTTAGATTGCACTGTGAATAAATTTAGTTGCAGATTCCCTTTACTTTATACATCCTCAGGAAAAAGCAAAATGCACCTGCCAAAAAGTATTCCAGAAATACCTTGTCATCTCCAGGGATAAAAAATACATCAAGATCTGTATTTTATTGCTTTTCTTTATTCTATCTCTCTTACTGCTTGGCTGTTCTCAGTTGCTAGGTATTGTAGATGGGGGTCACTGAATGACATGCAGACATATTCAGTGAAAACAAGTGAATCAGCACTCATGTGCACCCTGCAGGTCTCCCTGACAAGCAGAAAAGAATGGGCACTTCATGGTTGTGATTAATTTCATTATAAAGCAGACTTCTAAAATAATCTGTAGTAATTGTACCCTATTGTCTATATTTGACTGCAAAGACAGCATCAGGTAGCTAGTTCAAATGCAGAGATTTACAGCACAGGCATTTAAATTTAGGCAATGTAATTCCTTTCCTATGAGACATTATTTCTAATTAATGGTTTATTTAGGATATACTAAAGATTTGATTATGTCTTGTGTAGGTGTATCTAAGACAGGTTTAAATTGGTTGAGTGAAATATTAATAGCTGTGTTCCAATTGCACAGCAGATCTCAGCAGAGAGCAATTTTCCCAGCTTCTAAGGCTGGCTGGGTGGCTTTGAACCCAAGGTCTGCTGTGTTAGGCTGTCAGTGTTGGTTACCTAAAAGTTAGTCTCAGGAGTTTTAATCTTGTTTTAGGCTGTATGCACACATAAAGAATTGAAGTTAAAAGTGCTTTGGGCAACATCTGTTTCAGCAATTCTTGTTTCTTGTGAACTTTCTAATAACCAACCATTTTTAATCTCCCCCATCCAGGTTATTTGGTTTGAGGAGTGCCTAAGGCCTACCAGGGTTAGCATTTTCTTTTTCAGTTTGGTTTTTTTTGTTGGTTTCTTTTTTTTTTATGGAGCATTGAATTGAGGTAAAAAAAAATTTGTAAAAAAGTGAATCTGAGACTTCATATAGAAAGTATTTCTGCTGATCTTCAAGGCTGCAAAAAATGTTCTGCTTCCATGGACTTTGAACACTTGTAAACTTCTAACTACTTAGCTGATTTTTTTCTTTTGAACAGAAACAAAATGCATTCTGGTAAGAAGTTGAATTAAAAGAGTAATTCTATGTATTTGAATAAATAGCCTTGAAAATTATTCTTAAATTCAACTTAATGTGTAGCATATTAAAAATTCTTACTCATTTACAGTAGTGTAATACATTTGTAAGCCTTGAAGTATATATTTCTGAGAGACATATCATTTGAAATTTCACTGTATCCAAGTAAAAGTCAAAAATCCAAGTAAGATCAGAAAAATCAAAGATCAAGTGAATGCTCTTGCCTTATGTAGCGACAGTGTTTCCATGGGTACAGACTTCAGATGCTCTTGTATGTATTCTGAAACGGAGAAAGAGAATGGAGAGTGCCACAGGAATGTGGCTTATTTCCTGTGTAGTGTAGTACAGGAAACACCATTCGTTCTCTTTACCAATGAAGGAAAAGCTTCAGTGCACCTTTTAGTCACCTAAGGCTTGAATAGGTATTATTCTTGTCCAAACCCTCTAGTCTAACACTACTTGAAGACAGAAACAGACTGCCCAGTAAAATTGTTAAAAGTGTATTGCCAGTCCATGAACTGACCACAGACATACTTATAAGACCCTAAAATAATTTTACCTTTCAGACACAAATCTGCTCAGGTGTGTCAAGTTTCCAAATGCAAACAAAAGTAACATTTCTGTACATATAAGAATACATAGTCATACATGATAATATTTGCCCTTCCTTTGCACCAAATGTCAGCAATGAAATATAGATATCAAGTGAGAATGTTTCAGTTCTGGTAAAGATGTTGGTAGTAAAGCTGTTGCCAGAAAGGTATGTGAAGTAAGAATTTCATAGGTTGGTTATTCCAGTTGTGTAAATGAATATGTAAGTATTGATGTCTGAAGAATAGAGAAGCAGCAGCTTTACTCCATATTAATCACTCTCTTTTGCGTCACCATCTGTCCATTCATCTATCATCATGGAAGACAGGCAGGAAGGTTCTGCAACTCTGAATAAGTACACAGTTTTTATGGGCAAATGACAGTGGTGTGATATATATTACAGACTCAGATTCTGTCCATAGAGCTCTGAACCTCTCTTTGCGGGTTCAAATGACTGTTTTGAGAAGAATTATCTCATTTAATATCTATCTGTATAGGTCTTGGCTGCAGGGGGAAAAAAATACGTGCACATGGAACTGAAAAAATAAACCCCAGGAATTATCGTAAAGATCAAATCTCAAATCCATTTTGTTCAGAATACGAATTTTCCCAGTGAAACCAGACATTATCAGATCATGCAGAAAGGCATGAGCCTCTGGCTCTACTGACTAGAGATTGGTTTAAACCACAGAACAGAAGATTTATTATTTCTTCCTTTTCTTTTTCTTTTTTTTTTCTTTTTTTAATGTAAACTCCAGCTGTCTGCTGTCTGTTGATGATTCTCTTTTTGATAAATGCTGTACTTTAATACAATGTGAGAGTCTTTCTTTTTAGTCATGAATTTCACATTATTCACTACTGAAAGGAAACTGGGTTAGAAATTAAATTTATAAATCAGCTGACCAAAACATTTAAAATCACACTTATTCAAAAGTAGCATTTTTGCACCTGAAAGTGTAGGCAGCTGTGATATGATCATGTTGTGTTTTGGGTTTTTAATACACAGAATAATTTGATACCACGAATGTATCATTTTCTAGATTCATTGCCTGTAGTCTTAGAGAAGAAAGATATTTATAGTTATATGGCTATCCTTAGATTTCAGCAATGTTAAATTTAGAAGTGACTTATTTTTATTGAAGACAACTGTAAGCTTGACCTAGTTAAGTATGATTTGGCTCCCATAGTCTGAAACATTAGTCTTACCCTAAACAATATCTTTTCTCTGAAACAGATTTTCTGTTCAATAAAAGGATAAAAACTGTTTTGCAAAATTCAGCTAAAAATCCATCAGATCACGAAAGCTCAATTGAAAATCTTGGAGCTAAGCCAAAATTAAAGATATATTGTATACTAATTTTGCTATTCGCTCTTTTTTTTGCATTTTTTTCTTTGCATTTTACAAAAATATGCAAAAATTCTCTTACTTTTTCTTTCTTGAGAAAAAAATCTTATAAATAAATAGCTTAATTTGATTATTCTTTTTGTTCTAAGATGTTGGACCAATGGAGACAGTGAGAAATTTTATATTCTTTCCTAAGCCACTTTAAAATTATTTTAATCACAAATCAGGAAAATAAAACAGCCAATCTGACTTTCTTTTTCCTTGGAAGATGTTTTCATTAAAATAAAATTAAAAAAAAGATGTCTCTTTAAAGTTAATGACCTTTGTGAGAGAATTCTGGTCTGTTAGCAATCCTGCAGCTACTTCTGCTTGACTCAGAACAGGGACAGAATTATTCTTTAGCTAAGATTTGGGGAACAACTGCTATGAATGCAGGATTTTCAGAATAAACAGTCTTCTAGAATTATAGAATCATAGAATAGTTAGGGTTGTAAAGGACCTTAAGATCATCAAGTACCAACCCCCCTGCCATGGGCAGGGACACCTCCCACTAAACCATGTCACCCAAGGCTCTGTCCAGCCTTGCCTTGAACACTGCTGGGAAAGCAGTCTCAGAGCATCATGTTGATTCTTCCTTGTGCAAAATCAATTTTTGTATTTTCTTTCCTGTTTTGAAAAACCAATGCTTTCCCACTCCCTACCAAAAGAAGTGGTTTTCAAATCATTACATTTTTTGGTAGATAAAGCATGCCCAGGAAAAGAATGGTGAGGTCTGTTTCAGCTTTTCTCTGCACCGTTTATAATTCCTTTAGTTTTTTAGCTTTTCTGCTGGGTGTCACTGTAACTTCATGTTAAAACATCTTATATTGGAACCCCAAGGGATTTATCTTCCTTTCATTTCCCCAAAACTAGCTAACCAGTAATCAGCCACATATGTGTTAAATCATAAACCATGGAACCACACATAGGTGACTGGAATTCCCTGTTCTACAGATAGATAGGTGATGGATTTGAGGCAAAACTCTGAAAGTCTAAGTCACCTTAAGGGAGGATGTGAAATCTCAGCTGCGCAAGTAGATGAATTGCCAATGAGGCTTTTTTGAGGATATTCAGGAGGAAGTTTTTTCTGCTCCTTTGTGAGATTTAATTGCTTTTACTAGCAGCAGACCAGTCATCTTTGTAAAGGCCAGGTTTCACACTTATCCGGCTTTGCTCAGACGTGATCCCTTGAGATCCTCAGGCCATTTTCTATTTTATTAGTATCCAACTCTTTATATCTTAAAATCAGAAGTATCAAGTGCTTCAGAGAGCTTCTACTTTACTCATAATTGGTATTTGGTTTGCAGGAGTTATGTTTTCTTTAACACAACAGTTTTGAAAAGGAAATCTAGCTTGGGAATGAGAAATAGAAGTAACTAAATTAGGCACTGAGAAATAAATATGATTCTAGGATTTTGTTTTGTAGAAGTACTGTCTTTACTTATAGAATAAAGTTACAGTAAATGCCAAAACTTACTATATTAAAAGAAATGAGAAGTGATTACTATGGATATGACAACCATATAAGATATCTACCATAGAAGAAATCATAAAGGAATTAAAACTCACTTGTTTTTCTGATGCCTCAATGTAATCATTTGGACATAGATAACTTCATAATCCAACAGACTAATGAAGGAGTTGAGATTATATTGCCATGGAAAGGCACAGTGTATTAGCTGATACAAGTGAAAACTGCCATGTTCTCAGCACAAATCTGAGGGAAATCAGCTGAGTATGAGGGGAGGTTGCACAGTGCTCAATAGGTAACTAACTTTTGTCTAAAGCATCCATTTTCTCTGCCTTATGAGAAATGACTTAATTTAATGACTTATTCCGAAGACTGTGGAAATTGCTGACTCTCTCTGACTTCACAGGCATCGATTAAGCCCTGAACATGTAAGTTGCCCTGTTGTACTTGGCTGGAGTAAGGAGAAAAGAAGGAGGAGCTATGCTAAACTACAGTGAATACATTGCTGATTCACTGTCAATACACTTATATGCTTTTGTACTTCGTAACTAATTTAAATTCCTGTCAGTGCAGCTCCCACTCTTATGTAATGTGGCCATCTAAGGTTCCTTACGCTACTGTTATGTGACATCCGTTTATAACTCTCCTTTCTCCTGTTTTATCCATAATCAACAATGCAGAAAAAGTAGTTACTGACTGTTCACATTTACTTGCTCCACCTGACAGACAGTAGTGAAGAGGGAGAGGGAAAGGGCACAAATATATTAGTATAGAATTAGAGGTTATTTCCCCTTTCATCCTCCCACCACATCCAGTCCAGGCCTCTTCCACATGAGTTGTTCAGGGCATTTCTTATCTTTTGTGATTTTTGTCCATGAACTTTTTAGCTCTTATTTATATCACACTTTGTTCTCCAAATCTGTCCCTTTTTCTAGTTCTTAGAGCTTTTTTGTTCTCTCATAGCTCTTGTCTCAACAGTGTTTTGAAGCAAATACCAAGACGCAGTGAGCCACTTTTTGCCTCAGAGCCAGCAGAATCTACAACACTGTACAAACAGCTCTACATTTTCATTGTGTGCCTTTCTCCCCTCATTGGTATTCAAAACCCCTCCTAATTCAATGTTGTCTGTTAATTAATTAATATTCAGTTTGCTTCTTCTTGTCAGTCATTGATGGAGACATCAAACAAGCCTTGGGACTGATCCCCAGGCCTGCTCCAATACACACAAGCCTCCTACCACAGGTACTAGAATTGATTATATCCCTACAGCTTTTCTTGAGGTTTATAGTCCTTAGGATAGCAGCCTTTGTAGAACAAAGCTTTCCAACTGTTGCAGTTTAAGCTAAACCAGTAACTCAGAACCATGCAGTCATTTGGTCACCCCCTGCCATTTTCCGCCATCCAGGCGGGATTAGGAGGAGAATCAAAAGAATGTAAACCCCACAGGATGAAATAAGAACAGTCCAATAACTAAAGTATAATACAAAACTACTACTAATAATAATGATAAGGGAAATAATAAGGGGAGATAATATAAAATTAAAAAGGGAAAGGGGAAAAACCAATAAACACCAGTGATACACAATGCAATTGCTCACCACCTGCTGACCAATACCCAGCCTGACCCTTCCAGGTAACTCCCCACAGTTCATATACTGGGCATGATGTTCTGTGGTATGGAATACCCCTCTTGCTAGTTTGCATCAGGTGTCCGGTCTCTGCTTCCTCCCGGCTTCTTGTGCCCCTCCTCACTGGCAGAGCCTGAGAGACTGAAAAGTCATTGATCAGGATAAACGCTACTGAGCAACAGCTAAAACATCGGTGTGTTATCAGCGCTGTTCTCACACTAAAGCCAAAACAGAGCACTGCACCAGCTACTAGGAAGGAGAGAAATAATTGTTACAGGAGAAAAATAACTGTTACAGCTGAACCTAGTCATGTCATAGCGTGTCATGCTGAACTTACGCACAATTTAGTGTTTTCTAAAAAAAAAAAAGTATTGAATGTTGAAATATTACAAGACACATTTTGTTTTCAGAGAAACCTAACATGCTGCGGTAGAACACCCATTTGTTTATCATATTTTTTTTACATATGTATATATATTGTAAGTACTATTATTTCGTCTCCTAATCAGCCATATTTCCTTTCTTGCTTGTTTGTTTGCTGCTCTTCTTTCCCCTTTCCTCCTGCTCTTGAGAACACAGAAAGTGCTTATCCAAAGTAGCTCTTAGATTTTAAGAAGCAGGAATAATTATGGCCAATATTCATCATCTGTGGAAACTCCAGGAATTCCAAGTTCACATCCAGGGCATTCACATTTTTTGCAGTTTAGTCCTATGTTATTAGGTGAAAGAAGATCCCAAATTGTAAGGGAGAAAACTTAATTCTAACAGGATTTCAGTGTGTTTTATTTGCGCTCACTATTCTCCTTCAGACACCTAAAGGCAGTTTGGAATATAAACTGCAACTTTTTACCATTACAGACATCTAATAGTGAAAAATGAATGTAGAATATTATATATTTCAAGTTTAGACTTTGTATGTTAATCCCCCCTTTTTCTGTTATTAGTTCAAACATAGTGTTTTAAATCACTGTCCTGATCTAAGCCCAGCCAGCCCTACGCAGTTGCTAGCTCTCTGCCCCGTCCTGGAGTGAGGGAGAGAACTGGAAGAGTCAAAGTGAGAAAACTTGGAAAGGCTGAGATAGAGTTTAATACATAAAGGAAAAGCCACGATTTTGGCTGAGATAGAGTTAATTTTCTTCATATAAGTTTGTATGGAGCCATATTTTGGATTTGTGCTCAAAGCAGTGTTGATAATACATGGAAGTTTTTGTTGCTGCTGAGCAGTGCTTGCATAGAGCCAAGGCCTTTTCTGCTCCTCACACCACCCCACCAGTGAGCAGGCTGGGTATGCACAAGTTGCTAGGAGGGAACGCAGCCAGGACAGCTGATCCCAAGGGATATTCCACACCATGTGGTGTCATGCTCAGCATGTAAAGCTGGGGGAAGAAGGAGGAAAGGTGAACACTGAAAGTGATGTCATTTGTTTTCCCAAGTAATCACTACGTGTGATGAAGCCCTGCTGTCCTGGAGATGGCTGAATACCTGCCTGAACATGGAAATGGTGAATGAATTCCTTGTTTTGCTTTGCTTGCACATGGCTTTAGTGTTACCTATTAAACTCTTTTTATCTCAACACATGAGTTTTCTCACATTTACCCTTCCAGTTCTCTCCCTCATCACACTGCGGGTGGAAGTGAGTGAGCAGCTGTGTAAGGCTTAGTTGCCGGCTGGGGTTAAACCAACAATTATTTTTTCTGTTCTTATTTATTTCTTTTACATCATTTACACTGTTTGCTGCATGAATATTGAATAGATGTACATGTAAACAGCATATTACTTTACTTTTCAAATTGTTCTCCATTTTGACCAAATGACTGCATTGAAATGTTTTTTTATTCCCACAGATATGTACAAAAGTGCATGAAAATTAGATAAGGAGTAACTCAGAAAATTCCTGAGTAAAACAACCTCCACAGAAATATTTTGGGTTATAACACCCAGCTCTAACATAAAAATGGAGAGCTGCATAGCTTGCCTTGCTCAAGGGGGAGGTTCTAAGGTGTTTGTCACAACACTTGGAATAAATGCAATAGAGAAGTTAGAATATGAGCATAAGGGGGGCAGAAGGTAGGATTGAGATTTTATTGAAAAATCCTTACCTGTTTCTTCACAGATTAAAAAAAAAAACCCAGCCTCTCCACCCCAAAAAATCCCCACAACTCCTCCCCCCAAAAAAACCTCCATAAAACAAAAAAAAGTACAAAAAAATCCCAAACCAAAACAAAACTCAACCAAACAAAACCCCACAACTGAACTCAACATGTTAACAGCTGTAAAAGGGCTAGTTTGGCTGGGATACACTCAGTTTCTGAGTCATCATGGAGCACACAACATGCCCTAGCCCTACTACTCTGCATGCCAGAAAGCAGCAGCTGCACTAAACTGAGATAATGTTTTCCATCTTTCTCTATGTCCCATTACCTGGATTACCTTGGTGCCAGCAGGAACTGGCTTCAGATTTTCCCTGCTGTGACTTTTACTCAGCTGTTCAGGGATGAGGTTGGAATTGGCTGCTGTAGAAAGTGAGAAAGACATTCATTAGGGAGCAGGGGAAGCAGCAGCTGAGTGGCTGCTGGAAAGGAGCCTTCATGAGGCTGACATGCTATTCCCTGAAGGCCAGAAGCAGCTGTGGGGAGTAAAAAAAGGGAAGTCATTTCTCATATTTTTTCTTCCTGAGAGAAGTATAGGCATTTCTGAATATTAGTGACTATGTGAAAATTTAGGGTACATCTCCTCTGTCAGTTCCTACCATTTGTTTATGCAATAGGCTCTGTATTGAACTGTGTCCCAAGAGACAGGGAAGTGAACTGGCAATTTGTACAGCTTGAAGACTGCAGCATCCAATGATGACATTGGAGGAGAAGGAAGCCTTGGCATCAACTTGTGGCATTGTCTCTGATATGAAATGAAGTCTCCCAGGGAGATCTCTCTTTCTCAGAAAGAACAACACAGCCAAAAAACAAGAAGGGTTCCTGGGACCTGCTATCCAGACCTCCAAAGCTATCCTGACCAAAAGCTTAATAGTACTGTAATGGATATGGCTATGATCCTCCGTTTTGCTATCATGAAAGATTAAAATAACTGTCATCATTAATATCTCTTTGGGAGAAGGAAATACAAATAGTGACCAAAGGTGGCTGGTAGAGCATACAGGGGATGGGGAAGAAGAGTCAAAGTAGAACAGAGAATTTATATATGTAGGTAACTGTTTAATCTTACCACTTTTAAAATACAATATCACATACCTTGGGCACATTGTTGCTGAAATTTAACATGATTGAGGGAGTAGGTAGCGGCTGCAGTTGCTAGGGTGAAACTGTGGACACAAAGAACCAAAGTAGGAACTTTGGGAATGGGAAGAGGAAAGACTGCAGCTGAAAGATAATAAAGAACATCTGAGTTTCTGAAACTGCCTTTTTTGGACTGCATGTTTCCAATTCCTTTGATGGCATGAAAAGGTTATTTTAACAGTGACTGACTGAACTAGAATGATAGGGGCAGAAATGGAAGACAAATATTTTGTTTTCCTTCATCCAATATGACACAAGACAAGCAGCCCACTTAAATGTCAGAATATCTTCAGTACGGAACTGGTGGACAGGGGCAGAGCAGCTGACGATATTTACATGGACTTGTGCAAAGCATTTGACACTGTCCCACATGACATCCTCGTCTCTAAATTGGAGAGACATCAATTTGATAGGTGGACCACTCAGTGGATAAAGAACTGGCTGGACGGCCACACGCAAAGAGTTGTGGTCAATGGCTCAATGTCCAGTTGGAGACCAGTAACGAGTGGTGTCCCTCAGGGATCGGTATTGGGATCGGTCTTGTTCAACATCTTTGTCGGTGACATGGACAGTGGGATTGAGTGCGCCCTCAGCAAGTTTGCCGATGACACC
>JANHGB010058908.1:0-14035 GCA_026283785.1 Coracopsis vasa | reverse complement strand
TATGTCTGTAATGTTAATTAAGCTGGTGCTTCAAAGACTGCCAGAAGTTATGAAGATTGTTGGAAGAAGTAAACGACGCTCAAAGACCACCATCACATTTTTGTATGCATGCCGGAAACTTTCTGAAAATGATGTAATTCATGTGTAGCCTCATGTATGCCCAGTGACTATATAAGGATGGCCTGTGTAGCAATACGGAGAGACACGCTTGGAGGATCGATCCCCTGTGTCTCCCGGCGCCGCAATAAAAAAAACCTGCTTGTCAACTTAAAACTTTGTTGGCGAGCTCCTGGAGTTTTCTCCGAATCATAAGCAATCCATAATTATCAGTTTTATAAAACCACTATTATTATTTTTAATTTTACAGATAATTAGCTGATGAGGAACTAACAATGAAATTACAGCAGCCTTATTACTACTAAGTCAATGGCAAAACTCCGAGTCAGCATTTTGCCTGTTTCGTCGATTTCCTTATACCTATTTGTAGTATAAACTACTAATTATTAAAAAAGATAATATCTATTAATCAGTGGCTAACCTTTATGATTACAGAATTAAGTAAAACTATAGTGTTTACCTTAACGTTTTCTTACTACTTAACTATGTGAAGTTTCTGGAGACAAAGTTAGGCCATAAAATCATAAACTAAAAAAGTGTGGTACAGTTTCAACAGGAGTTTTACCCTGTCTAGTCCCAAAGTCCAAGTCCAGCAGTACGCATGACCAAGCTTTTCAAAATACTGTGTACTCAATAGCTTTCAGCTGCATACTTTTAAAAGTTGGAGACTAAAGAAGGAAACAAAACCAAACCAAACCTCCTAATTACTGGTCAAAGTATTTCAGATGTGAGCTAGTGGATGCCTTGCACTTCTTTTAGTCTCTCTATCTGAAGTTCAAAATACACCGGTGAAAATGTGAAAATAATCGGCAGTGCTGACTGAGCACTTTTTATATAAATCTACCAAGCCAGGTTTTCAGATAAGCAAGAAACAGGAATCAATAAGAAACGAGACTTAGAATGCTCTTCTTTGACAGACTTTTTCATCCAATTTCACATTCTGTACACCCTCAAGCTCCCATATTTTAGGTGTGCAAGGAATGCAAAATCAGAACTCTGTTGTAATCTTCCCAATTTATCCTCCTACACAATCAACCCATCAAAACTCTGTTAATATTCCACACTGCCACTGCCATGCCTGAACCCTCTCTCCACCCCTGTTTACCATTTCATCAATTACAATGCTATCTTCAAAATTCAGCTCAACATTGAAAATTAATACAAATGATTTCCAAAGAAATACAGATAAAACTGAAATGGCAGAGTTTTTTGCTATTTGTAAACTGTGTTTGCATTTTCCTACCTTACAAAGCTACCCTGCAGAACCTTCTCCTGAGTTCAGAACCCTCCAGTTCAGATTTCTTGTGTAGACTCAGCTTCCTACTTATTTACCGAAACGAGTGTTGTATTTGTATCTTCATTTGACTCTATCATCAGTTTAATTTATTCTGATAAGACTCTGTAAAAGCTACTATTTAACCATGACAATTTAGAAATTCTGTTTGACAGTTCCTTTCTGTTTGATATACACATAACTGAAAAGCAGTAAATACTTGGCCATTTTTAAGCTTCCCTTAGAAATGTAATGATAGCTAAACTATATTCTTGTATATTCTCCATTACCCACTGCCACCTACTGCAGAATTAGGAGCAGTGCAAATAGACCTACTTTTGAGAAACTCTGAAGTTGAATTGTAAATATAAACTTGAACGTTTAGTGTATAATCTATGCAGACATATGCAGCGATATATATGCATTATGGACTATTTTAGACCTGAACTGAGTAGAATAGTTAGAATAACAAATGGTTAAGTAGAGTTATCTTAAATCTAAAAGCTAAATTGTTTCTCTGAGCAGGTGTCACTTTTTTCCATTCATAATTAGCTGCACTGATTCTAGAACATTTGTATAAATTAGTGGGGTTTGTTTTATGTTTGGTTTTCAATTTAAAAATCCTTTGAAGTAGTCACCCTTTCCGTGCTTCTTTAGGATTTAATGCATTTATCTCTAAAATGCAATTGCAAATGTGAGACTATATTAGTTGAGACAGAGGGCTTGTACAACTGCTTCAGCCCCATTTTCCATCAGTTGAATTACTTCCTAGCACTTAATGTCAAACGCCATAGGTTATGTAAACATACATGTCATTTTAGGTTTGTTCTTCATATCGAAACAAAACTCAAATTTGCTGAGAGTTAAACAGACAGCAATTTAAAATGTATTTTTAGTTTGTCAGTATTCCAACTATAAGCTTTTTGAACCATAGCAGTGAATTTAGCATATTTATCTATGGTAATAATGCAAGCTTATTTTCCTTGCAAACAAATTTCGGGAATAATTTTTTTTATTGTAATTTGAAGTCTGTGGCAAAATGGATCTCCCTAGTCCTCAAAACTACAAGCTGTGTTACATCCAGTGTTATCTTACTCTTCAAAAACGTAAAAAATTAACTGATTTTTAAGTCAGTATTTTTCTATAAGAGGTATATTCTTGCAGAGAGAAAGACAAGAAAGATTACTTTTCCATTTCAGGCTTCATGTTGGAATACATATCAGTTTTGACTTTCTGTAAGTGGTTTTTGTTTTTAACTGCTTCTCTAGCATGAAAATCTTAAAGGAGATCTTGCACATTAAAGAAAATTGTATGTCTTACTGCTCAGATATAACACTAGTACAGTAATTGTCAATCACATCAGAATATCTGCATTAAAGCTGGTTCTTCTATTTAATGCCACATTACTACACCACTGGTACCTCAGGTAAGAAATAGCTCTAGACCAAAGCCTTGTAACTACAAATTATTTCTAAAAAATCTTTTAAAATAAAAAACATTTGTTTACTTATATGACCTAATAAATTCTATAATAGGTTTAAACAATGCTTGAAGGAATTAAAAAAGACATGTTGTAAACCCCTTTTTGAGTGTTCATAATTTCATGCTTGTAATTGTTACAGACACCTACAGGTTAAAAAGTAAGTAATAAAGATATTTATCTATTATGAAACTTCAATTTTAAATATAAGAGTTCTGAGCATCTGGAAGGTACGTACATTGGAGTAAAGAGATTGTTCTGAACACAGTTTTTTCTTCTATTGAACAAAGTAGTACAAGTAAAGACTATTTAATAGATTTGAGCAATGTTAAGACTACACTAACTTGAAAGAAACAAGAACATAAACACTAAATCTTAATCCCATTGGGCTCAATGAAAACTTTCCTCTTAACATCAAAGAAATCAGGATTTGCCCTTTATGTCAACATTAACCCCTGTACCTTAGCATTCCCACTGGATTTTGTGCAAAGCAGCTGAGTACACGCGGTAACAGTATACATTTTTGTGCTTAACACATCAGAAAATCATGAGGTTCTTGCATGAAACCGGGTAATTTGGTTTTTACCAGAAGCATCAATATAGTCTTCCTCTATATTTTGTACAATGAATTTACTAGTTTTCACAGCATTTCATGTGAAGCAACATATGAACATAATACTGAGTCTAAATTTACAGAAACAGAAATACATGACCACCATACTCAGCTTCACACATTTGCCCTCAGGAGAAGTGATGGGTTCCCTTCTCTTTCTGGAGTGTATCAATAATAAAGGGTTATAGACGCCATACAATTATCCTACTGTTATTCTATTGCCCCTTTTTTGTGAAATGGGACCAGAATGGCCAGAACTCAAGACCATCTTCTCCTTTTCCTCTCTTCACACTCTTCCCATTCTGTCAGAAATTTGTCCAACACAGAAGCTAAGATCTGGCCTGCTCTGGAGACTTTGGCCTACCCCCACTTCCCTAACAGGCTTTTCATTGCATCTATTTGATTCTGTCATACAGCACTGTGCTAACTAAATGACTTTCAAGATTAAAAACAGTGGCTTGGGATGAGGACTATTTCTGTGCTGGAGCAAGATGAGGTGGGGCAAGAATTCATACCCTTATCCAAGCAATGGAGCTACTCCAAAGATATTATTACACCTTTCTGAGGATCACTTTCTGGCTGATTACCATCTGTAAAAGATGACATGACTAATTGTTTTCTCCCAGTTGTTGCTATTGACTGCCCAGAATTTTACACATCCTGACTAGTCAGAGTCAGTGCTTGTGAAGAATAACAAGGGAAGATCAAAGAACACCTTTATAAATGTGGATCAAGGTCTCTTTCTTTTTAAATCTGCCCAGGTATCATGCTTATTAACTTGCTCTTAAAACAGCAAGTTTAATGATGGCACAAAGCTGAGTAGTATTGTTGATACTCTGGAGGAAAGAGATGCCATCCAGAGGAACCCTGACAGGCTAAGAGGTGTGCCTGTGTGAACCCCATGGAGTTCAACAAGGCCAGGTTCCAAGATCCTGTATCTGCGCTGGGACAATCATAAACATGGATACAGGCTAGGTGACAAGCAGGTTGAGAACAACTCTGTGGAGAAAGACTTGGGGATATTGGTGAATGAAAAAATGGACTATGAGCTGGTAGTGTGTGCTCTCAGCCCATAAAGCCATACCCTGGGCTGTACAAAAAGCAGCATGATCAGCAGGTTGAGGGAGGAGCTTCTTCCCCTCCACTCTGCTCTGGTGAGACCCCACCTGGAGTACTGCATCCAGTCCTCGGGCTCCCAGCATAGAAAAGACATGGGCCTGCTTTTAGGTCCAAAGGAGGGCCGCAAAGATGATCGGGGGCTGGAACACCTCTGCTATGAGTAAAGGCTGAGAGAGTTGGGCTTGTTTACAAGAGGAGACCTTATAGCCTTTAAAATTTAAAGGGAGCCTAGGGAAGGACTCTATCAGGGCGTGCAATAATAGGATGAGGGTTTTTTCAGCTTAAAGAGGGTAGAATTTAGATTTAAGGAAGAAATTTTTTACTGTGAGGGTGGTGAGACAATGGAACAGATTACCCCAAGAAGTTGTGGATGCCCTATCCCTGGAAATGTTCAAGATTGTACAGGGCTTTGAGCAACCTGGTCTAGTAGAAGGTGTCCCTGCCCATGACAGCGGCATAGGAATTAGATGATCTTTAAGGTCCCTTCCAACCCAAACCATTCTGCGATTCTACGATTAAGATTTACTTCTCACTTCCAAGTACACCTACTATCTGTGGCATCCTTTTCTCCCCAGTCTGGCTACTTAGTTTAGCTTTTTGGGTTTTTTTTTTTTAATAAATTTCATTTTGGAAGATTCCTATACTGCCAAAAAAACAGAATTATTTTTATTTTCCTGAGTCTGTCTTTTAAATAAAATTTGAATATGTGCTCTACTGTTTTGTTAAAAAAAATTAAATCTTGTTACTGGTTTAATTTAGATTCAGATGAAATGAATTTTGAATCTGCAGTAACAACAGGTCTGCAAAAATTTTTGTAACTGTCAGAGCTGTTTGAGGATCAAGATAATTACAGTATACAGGATAACAAAAAATATAATATACTGGCATCTTATGCCTATTCAGCTAATCTTCATCCCTTGACAGATATTCAAAAACAGTATTTTCATAAACTGACCTAAAAAAATGGTGATTCTCTTAATAAACAACATGCTAAAGAACTCAAAGTATGTAACCATTTAGATTATATTCCATGTAAAATAACCTTAAAAATGTGGTGGAGTCTCAAATGTTGATGGATTATGCTCATGGAAGACTTTAAGTTAAAGAACAAGATGCAGACAGAGCAAAACAGAACCTGTTATGAAAATGCGAATACAAACTATAGTATCACCTCTAATAATCAAATAACAATGAGTTTCACCACATTTACTCATTGATCCTTGTTTACAAAGGCATTCAAACTACATTTACCTCCTCCACACCATTTTGAGGACTTCATTTTGTATAAGACTTTAAAGGTCCGGGAAGGAATTCGCTCCTGCACATGGCCAAGGTATCCCTGGCCACCCATGAGTGCTGCAACACTGTTTTTTAGGGGGGCTCTATTTCAATTCACAGAAAAGCAGTTATTATTACAGTTTATACTATAGCATGGAATTCCTAAGGAAGGGAAACCATGCTTTCTCTCCCATTCTTGTCTTAAGTACTTGCCTATCTGAGACTCACATAAAAAGTTGCTCTGCACTGCTGCAGAGATACATACCATCTTACATGTTACTGAATGAGCAACTGAGTTCAGGTGGACTTGTTTGGCAATGTATTTTGAGATTGGGTTCTCCTCCATTCCTGCAAAACTTCCAGACAGACAAACAATAGTTTGAACAAAAAGTTGCAGGCTTTTGTTTTATTTTGTTTTAAAGAATAAAACATTTTATTGAATGGTCCTACTTTAAATAAATACATATTTATAGTAAATAGTCCTGTCTTCTGCAGTGGTGTTTTTGATGAAAAATGCTTTATTAGTCCCAGTTTTAACTATGGCTGTCTTATTTTCTGCATCTCTCATTTTACTGACTTTGGGTTGGGTTTTTTTTCCCCTCTCTGTAGGCAAATGTTACCTAGAAAACATTATTTGAAGAGGCAACATTTTTTCATGTTGTGTAAGAAACAAAATGGTATTTTAAAATCATACACCACGTACTTGAGTATGAAATGCAGTGGTAGGGAACAGAAAGAGACTTGTCACCTTCTGTGTTTCACCATTTTTAAAATTGACTGTAGCCTGGATGTACTATTACATATAATTTTAGGCTTTCTAGTAGCTGCCATCATTTCCTTCTGACTTTCTACATACCCATGTAGCCATCTTGATAACTGGGATCATATTTCAGCATTGTCCTTTCTTCTTTGAACACCTCCACCACAACCTTGATCACAGAGATCATAGAGATCTGTTCAGATGGCCAGCTTGATTTCAGAAAGTGCAAACTGAACGTATTATTTCACACTCCTTATGCCCAGGTCATATCGTGGGTTAATGCTTTTTTTCTTAGTAGTTAATTTCCTATAAATAATTTTCTGCTCCCTGAATTACACTACTTGGAATACTCTATTTCTTTCCTCCTTTCACTTCCAACTTCGTGCGCTATCACAGGCTGACCTATGCATAAATTGTCTCTCTCTTTATTCTGAAGTTACTGGCACCCATTCATTCAGACTCATCTTACAAATTTATATCTTCCTCATGAATAAATTTGAGCAAATTCATACACAATTCTAAAAGCCAAACATTTAATCAGTCTGCACTAATAGCATTGCCAGTATTTCTCCTTCACTACTGACTGTACGCTAAGAAAGACTATTCTTTTGCTCCTGGACAAAGAGGTTTAGATCAAGAACCATAACATCATATGCTACCAGTTTATTTGGAAAAAACCCACCAAAACAGTTTAAGACCTAAACATCTTTAAAGATCTGCAATCAGGTTTGTCAGCTGAAACAGAACCTCTTTAGACTGAAGTAACCTTTTAAGCAACAAACATAGGGAAAATGTTAAGAACAGTTCTGAGTCAAGCTGTAAGTATCAACAGCATTCAGTAACAGCCTAGTCATACTTCTATGATATGGAGAAATATTGCTCAGCAATTATACGGCAGAACCTTTTTTCCTACTGCTTATTAATTGCCACATTCAATCAGTGTAGAGAGCCTTCTATGTGGTAACTTCATAGGGAAATAATATCCCTCTTTGTTTTAATCAGTGAAGAGAAAATCATTACACAGAAGTTGTTTGTACAATGTGTAGCTGAATTTCAGATACAGACTGGAGAGAAGACTAGAAAAGGGCAATTAATATGACCATAAAAGATAAGTAAGAGTCATTAAAAATTAAAAAATACAAAGCAAACCATAAAATGCCTAAATTGGATTTGAGTTTGACTTCCATCTAAGTCTCTGCCATCCTGCCATGAGTCTGAGCTGAGTATCTTTTTAGACTTAATGTAATTATCTGCAAAAATACTTAATATTACATCTTGGAGTTCAGTTCAATTTAAGGAGAATTTTTCTCAACAGCCCATGTTAATAATACAGTTTTCTTTTCCCCTTGTGCAATACTTGAGTTTGCCAGATTAAATCAAAACCGTTGACTATGGAAGTACTGAAAGATGCATTTAATGATAACCTAGCAACAATTTATTCCCACTAAACCTCTCAGCAAGTAAATATTAAGTTGAATGTAGCTTCTTAGCAAAAAAAAGATGAGAGCCATTAAAAAGGCATAAGCATATAGCTTAGTTGAGGAAAACCAGAAAAATTCTAAAACCTCTTATATCTGCTTTTCATTCTTCAATGAACAGAAACACATAGATGCACAGAAGCTCATCTTTTACTGCCAGGTCTCCTGCCTCTCTCTTCTACAAACCACAATCCTAGTCACCTGTTCACCAAGTACTTAAAATGTAGGGTTCAGAATATATTAACCCCTTCATATGAGCATCCCAGCCATATGTACTGTGACAGTAATCCAGAGTGTGTGCACTGCTGAGACCTGAGCTTAAAGTATTTCTGATCTCAGATACTCTGATCAGGTGATAATCTTTTAACAGATGTGAGGCTATTCCTCCCAGGTAAAGGAGGATAAATCTAGATTTAGCTAGTTATGATAGCCAGCTCTATAAGGAGCTATCTATATAATCAGTAACAACAGCAATGAAAACTTGTAATTGTCCTAGCCTGGAACACATATTCAAAGACAGGTGCTTATTAAAACACATAACTGAGGGACATGGCATGTTTTTTGAAAAAAAAAACCTCCAAGCTTCTCTTCCCAAAAGGGACACAGAAATGAAACCAGTTTATGGCTTGCAATCATCATCATCACTCATCCTGGAATGAAAACGTGCTGTTTGCTGGTTGACAGTACTATGTAGTTCAAAATTCAAGAATACAGTACATAGAGCTGACAATGAAGTAAATGTTTCCTGACAACTAAAATCTATAATACTTATAAAGTGTGTGTATGGCTGTAAATTACTGAAGTAAATGCACTGCATTAGAACCTTACAGTTTCTACTAAAAGACACAATCAGACAGTCCAGCAAAAACCACAGATCTCATCAGCAAGGATACTGTGCATTTAGTTTTCCAATTGATCTTTTTCTAGAGACACGTTCAAGCAAACTTGCTTGTTTTCACATTGTTAGTCTTAATTACAACCTGAAATGCAGGGCACAGTTTAAGTGGAAAATGGGGATGGGGAGAGAGTAGGGGGTGTGAATAGGCCTAGTCTGTTTAGCTTTTGGATTGATTTGTAGTGCAAAGGTACAAATCTCTTGGTACTTTCACAAAGGATTTCTTGCCACATTCAACCTTGTAGCATGCATATCAGGAGAGTCTGAGAAGCCAACCAGCAGGATGAGGTTATGGGGTAATTACAGGTCAGGAATCAGTGGCAGCCCTAACAGGTGACTGTTGATTAAGGATGAATCTCAAGCCCTCTACAGAGGCCCTGAAAAAGAACTATACAAGACTTCATACAGTGCTTGAGCCCTGAACCATGTACATGCATATTTGTAAAGCCAAATACTACACCAGCAGTCTTTTATGTACGGCAAACCAATAATTTCTTATACTTCTTGCACTTACAGATAATTAATTTAAATCCTGAACTTGATCATGACACTCAAATTCTTTTATTTTCTAAAACAAAATGGTTGATCAAGTAAGTAATCTGAGATGTTGTTTTGCAGAACTTCTACAACAGAGAAATAAGTTTACTTTTTTTTTCTATGTTAATGTTATATCAGCCACTTATCTTAGTGTCTAGATACATAAACCTAGCATTCTATTTTATATTCTGTTCACCCAGGTGTAATTTTCTTTTCCAAATATATATATGCAAGTTCCTCAATGAAGGATTAAAAATGTAAGCAAACACACCCAAAGTCACTTGATGATACAGCAGGAGCTGGAAATGATAAATGATACCCAGAGTATGGCGTGCTGTACGTGCAGGCACCATGACAAGCAACTCAGAGGCTTCAGAAACAGTCATTCACAAGGGGCAATAACTCACTAACAATAACACAGTAAATCAGTGGAAGAGTGGGAATAAGATTTCCAGTCTACTGTCATATGGTCTTTGTGCCTTTCTACAGATCGGCCCACAAGTAACAATGGCATTCCAACAGTATATGAAAAGTATGCCCTCTTAATGCATTACATGTAGTAATGGTCTCTACCTACAACTCAAAGTATCAGTTGCTTTGTTATAACAGCTTTCAGGAAGTGCCTTTCTAGTAAGATTTTATTTTCTATCAAACTAGTATAAAAACCAACCAGAAATACAGCATAAGTAACAATATGTACTGAAGCATATTCTAAACACTGGTTTTGGAATACATGTAGAAGACATTTTAATTAGCACGCTCTTTTGTAAAAGATTTAGGAATCAACCATACACAGTAAAGGTATGAGGGCACTTTACTGGTCCAGGGACAAAACTATGCATTTGTAACTGATGGACACAAGAAAATTCCGCTGAAAACTATATATATTAAAGTTTTATGTGCATGGAGCCTTGTGAAAGAGGGATAAAACACTGCATTAATGTTACAGATTAACTTGACAAGACAGCTGATCCCATTGTGCTCACATTAAGTGAGTATGAGGTTTACCGACTGTCACCAGAGAGAAGGAATTATTTTCTGCAGAGACTATTCAGATACATTCTGGTCAAAGTATTATTTCTCTTCAATGTGAAAGCAATCTCTCAAAATTAGATAAAAGTTATATTTTAAATTTTCTTTTAATTTTTGTGACATTGATCTTACTGTGTTTGAAGGCTACTCATTGGCATTTTTGGTGATACTCAGCACAAACAGTATTTTTCGTATTTTGTGGTTTTTACCAAAATAAGAAAATATTGTAAAATTGATGAGTAAAATTAGGCAAGTAAATTAGTATAAAACTTTTTAATAAGGCAAATAAATAACTATATTTAACAAGTTCCTTTTGGGACTAATGTAATCACTATCGAGACCACTTCCCAGGAGCAGTTTTATAAAACAGTAATTTGTTAATTTCATAAACTTACTCATAATACACAATTTCACTGTCACAATGGTATGAATTATTTCCCTTTGGATTACTGTCAACCCCTCTGCATATGAAGAACTCTTCTCTTATGTATGCTTATGCTTAATTTTTCTAGTGGATGCAATCCAATGAGATTACACATGACTGTGGAGTTAGGAATGAGCCATTTGTGTGGTCACAAAGCTATTCTTCACTAATACGTTGTTTTGCCATTTCGATAACACAACATGAAAAGTAATTCTTACAAACTTAAAAACAATAAATATTAAAAAAAAATCAATTGTAAAATTCTCCCTAAATTGTCTTCTGATTATTTTAGTGAGAAGCGAATATAAAATGCACAAGACCTAAAAAGCAAAACTGTATGGGAAAGGAACATAAAATTATGGAGAAGGTTATTCTGGGTGTTATTGAAAAACTCTTGAGAGACAACACAGTTCCTGATTATAGCCAGAACTGGTTCATGAGGGGAAAGTCCTGCTTAATCAAATTAATTTTCTTTTATGACAATGTCACTCATCTAGTTGGCCAAGGGAAGCCAGTAGATGATGTGGATTTGGATTTTAGCAAAACTTTTGACACTGTCTCCGAGAGTATCCTTCTGGATAAAATGCCCATCACGTACGTAGACAAGTCCATAACACATTACGTGAGCAATTGGTTGATGGGACAGGCTCAAAGTGTTATAGTAAATGAGGTTATATCAGGCTGGCAGGCAGTCAGCCACCAGTGGGGTTCCCCAGGGCTCAATTTTAGGGCCAGTACTCTTTAATTTTTTTATAAATCACCTGGATGCAGGAATAGAATGTACATTAAGTAAGTTTGCCAATAATACCAAACTAGGAGGAGCTGTGGACTTCCTTGAGAGAAGAGGCCAGCGGAGAGATCTGGATAGTCTAGAGAAATGTGCAATCACCAACTGCATGAATTTTAACAAAAGAGAGTGCCAGATTCTCAACCTGGGATTGGTCTATCCTCGTTATACGTAAACCTGGAGATGAGAGGTTGGAGAGCAGCCCTGCAGAAAGAGATCTGAGAATTTGCTTAATGACAAGTTGATGTGAGTCAACAGTGTGCCCTTGCAGTCGAAAGAGCCAACTGTGTCCTGGGGTGCATCAAACACAGCATAGCTAGCACTGCAATGGTGCAGCCCCACCTTGAGTTTTGGGCACCCCAAGTATAAGAAGGGCACCACACTATCAGAGTGTGTCCAGCACTGAGGGCAAGACTTACAAGAAGCAGCTGAGATCACCTAGCTTTTTCAGCTTAGAGGAGGCTGAGGGTTGACCTCATCACACACTACCTCAAGGAGGGAAGCAGAGGGGGAGGTGCTGATCTCTTCTCTCTGGTGAACAGAGACAGGACACAAGGAAATGGTTTGAAGCTGTATCAGGGGAAGTTTAGAACTGGACATTAGGAAAAGGTTCTTCACTGAGAGGGAATAGTATCTGACCCCATGGAAGTGGTCATGGCACCAAGCCAGTCAGTGTTCAAGGAGCCTATGCACAATGCTCTGAGACACATGATTTTAGCCAGTCCTGCAAGGAGTCGCACTTTTTAATTCTTTTTTGAACCTTCCAACTTAAGATATTTTATCATTCTAAACCTGTCAGTAGAAGTTCAATCAGCAGAGTAGAATTCTGAAACTGTAGAAATGTTAGGTTTTAATTTGAATTTGTTTACTTTTTCATTCCAGTGGTGGTGCCAGTTCACAGGGCAATATATTTTCCAGAAAATCAACATTTGTTTTTCCTTAAACTTACACTGTGATCACATCCATGAGTATACTCTGACAAACTGTATAGCCTAACAATGGAAAGTTGTAATGCACTTGGATTTCATGAACTTTTTTAAGTTTGTACTGTGATCTGACTACTACTTTAAAGAACTGATATAACCACACTAATAGGTTCCCAAAGCATCTGGTTTTACCCAAGGTCTGGGTTAGCTCTAAAAAAACTAGTCCCATTACAGATCTAAGATTTCCTTGCAGCTTAGACAGTAAGCCAACAATACCAGAAAAGAAAAATGAAAGCATTACACTTGCTTCCTTAAAGTGCCTCATTTACTATGCTACAGTACTGGCAAGCCAGGTACATTTTTGAGTTTGGACTAGCTGGTCTTTAAATGTCCCTTTCAACCCAAATCATTCTATGATTTTCCACTTAACTGTGCATATCCTTTCATGTGTCACTTTGCAACACAACCTTAATATCCATTCAGTGATTTGGGTATTACGTATTGGTCATCCTTTGTGACCAGACACTCCAAGCACTGGAGGTAAACCCATGGACTGGAAGAAAGCAAATGTCACTCCTAACTTCAAGAAGAACAAAAAGGAGGACCCAGGGAACTTCAGGTCAGTAAGCCTTCCCTCGACCAGTGGGAATGTGATGGAGCAGCTATTCCTGGAAACCATCTCTAGGTACATGAAGGATGAGAAAATCATCAGGAATCTTCAGCAAGGATGCACCAAAGGGAAGTCATGCTTGATCAACTTGATAACCACCTGAAATGAAATTACTGGCCTGGTAGATGAGAGGAGAGCAGTGGATATTGTCCACCTGGACTTCAGTAAAGTTTCAACAGTGTCCTGTTAGATGCCCACAGAAAAGTTGTCACAGCACTGGATGGATAGGCAGACAGTTGTCATGGTTTAAACCCAGGTGGTAACTCAATACCATGCAGCTGCTCACTCACCTCTCTTCTCCCCTCCCTGGACAGGATGGGGAGGAGAATCCAAAGAATGTAAAACCCACGGGTTGAAATAAGAACAGTTTAACAACTAAAGTACAGTATAATACTACTAATAACAACAAGGGAAATAACAAGGGGAGAGAATATAAAACTAAGAGGGGAAAAGGAAGACGAAAACCACAATAAACAGCAGTGATGCACAATAAAACTGCTCACCACCTGCTGACCGATGTCCACCCCAGTGAGCAGCTATCCATCCCTCCTGGGTAACTCCCCCCAGCTTATATAGTGGGCATGCCGTGCTGTGGTATGGAATACCCCTTTGGCTAGTATGGGTCAGGTGTCCTGTCTCTGCTTCT
>JANHGB010058906.1:0-21294 GCA_026283785.1 Coracopsis vasa | reverse complement strand
AATGGGAATGAACATCCATAGACCATTTTTTTATTTCCTTGCTAAAGACAGGAAGAATTGAAGCCTTTTCATAAAATGGTCACTGAAGCAGAAATAAAGCCAAAGGAACCGTCTGCTCTTCTACTACACATCCTCAGCAACGCAATATATTGAAGTAGATTAATATCCACACAGATATTAACAATAACCTCAGAAAACATAATTCATATTTGTTTACAGTTGACAAAGTAAAATGTAACAGTAAACAGGATTAGACAGTAGGAAGGATAAACCAATCTTAAATATAGGTCATACTGCCCATGCTTGTAATAATGTATCACTCTGAAGCTAACAAGTAGGTACTCTTCAGTCATATCTGAGTTTCCAAGATACAAAGAATTCTCCCTGCAAACTTGAGATGCCTTTTTTTTCCTTCTATCTTTTCCTGTTTAAAATAGTTTTAACTAAAACTTCATATAGCTATCAAAGAAAAAATGAAAAAAAAACGGTTTGTCCAAGCCTAAGTATCTGTCTTCTCAGCTTGAAAGGATTTCCATTAAAACAGTGAAATTATAACAAGTTCACAGCTAGACATCCACTTTTAAAACAACTGTTACTACTTCTCGCTAATGCTAATTGCTGTTGCAAAATATTCTACATTACTTCTTACACAACAAAAAAGCAATATGCCTCTAGAATTCAAACGTTTAAGTACTCTTCAACACCACAGGGGAAAGGGAGAAAAGAGACAGAAAATCAAGAGTCTCCTATCAGTTTCTTCTCTGTTTTACACTCACAGCTCAGTGCTCAGCTTCCAGTTACACACAGGTGATTTACAAAATCACGGGTCACTCATCTTGGCTATTGGCTTTGCTGTATGATGTGCAACTACAGCCCATCTACTTCTGGGGCCACTACAGTGCCAGAAACATTTTGCTTACATTCAGACAGTGCCTTAGCAGAGCCAGTTTGGGCATTCCTGGTCTGCACTCTCAAAACCCAAAACATTAGTAAAAGCAATCCACAGAGCAAATATGAAATTAGCCTAGATTCAAAAAAGCCACTTTGCCAATCCAAAAACAGTCCCAGAAGAGACAAGCACAGTAGCTCCTTCACCTGTGACATACATAGCTACAAGAAGGCAGAACCGCTGACTCACAAAGATATACTGGGACCACACCTGACCAGTCCATCAGCTTTGAAGTGATCAGGACAAAAAGGGGACAGGGCAGTTCAAGGCATCAAAAAAGCTACAACACAGTGCTGAGGAACACAGAAGAGTTGGACATGAGTGATTTTGAAGCATCAGTTTTGTGCAGTCAGGTATTTTAGGACCACACATCCAGATTATGTCAAAACCCAACAGGATAACATGGGTTGTTGCTAGCACCCCATTACTTTACTCCAGGTAACAGAGAGGGAAGTTTAGCATTAGGGACAGATAATGCAACGTAGAAAAAGGAAATATGAACCAAAAGAAACAGCAAAATAAAGAACATACTTCTGTAGAGGCAGGCTTTTTGGACAATGCATACAATGTTTCAGGTTTTAACAGCCATTTAAAGGAAAACACAAATCCTAAATTTAATCCCTGGATAATCCCTGGAAGATGCAAAAGGGGGGGGTATGGAGGGGGTGTGTTTTCTTCTGTTTGTAGAAGCTTTTCGTTTTCCAAAAATACATTTTGTTTTGAGAAGTACATTCACTTGGAAAACTGGTGATTTAGGTCTGTCAGTGCATGGCAGAAGTTCGAAGAAGCAGCGTTTGTACAAGGGCAAAGGGAGGACATGGTGCAAAATACCTACTTGCAATTTTACAACATTTAATGCAACACTTGCTTTTGGGGAAAAAATAAAAATAAAAAAATATTCAAGTTTCTCTACCAAATTAAATAATGTGGCATTTCTTAAAATATCTTAACTCAACCTTTTGTTATTAAACAGAATTTAATTACATAAAATACAGGCATCCCCAGCATAGTTTGATCCAAGTTAAAGAGGGACAAGAAAATCCCCCACTTTTCTGAAGGCAGATACTCTAATATGCACAAACATCTTTCTCAATATCTACTGACAGCCCACATGTTCTTAGCACTATCTTCAGTAAATTTATACATTACATTTATAAACAGTTATCCAACCACAGTTAGAAACAGAATAGTTTAGTTTGGAAGGGACCTTTAAAGACCATCTAGTTCCACCCCACCTGCCACAGGAAGGGACATCTTCCACTATACCAGGTTGCTCACCATCCCATCCAACCTGGCCTTGAACACTTCAGGGACAGTGCAGCTACAGCTTCCCTGGCCAACCTGTGCCACTGCCTCACCACCCTCACAGTAAAGAACTTCTTGTATCTAATCTAAATCTACCTCCTTTTAGTTTAAAATCATTATCCCTTGTCCTATAAAGCCTTGGTAGAAAGTCTCTCTATCCACATTCTTCTAAGTACCCTTTAAGCATTGGAATGCCTCAGTAAGGTCTCCCTGAATCTTCCTTTTCTCCAAGCTGAACAATCCCAACTCTCTCCACCTCTCTTCATAGGAGAGGTATTCCACTCCTTCGATCATTGTCATGGGTCTCCTCTGGATCCACTCTAACAAGTCCATGTCTTTCTTATGTTGAGGATGCCAGAACTCGATGCAGTATGCCAGGCGGGGTCTTGCAGGATACAGTAGAAAGGAAGAATAGCCTCCCTCAACCTGCTGGGCACATTTCTTTTTATGCAGCCAAGGATACAGTTGGCTTTCTGGGCTGCAAGCTCACATCTGATCACGTCTGTTTTTTAATCTAGCAACATCCCAAATTGATCTCCACAGGGCTCTTCTCAATCCATTCATCACCCAGTCTCTACAGACATTAGTGACTGCCCTGACTTGGGTGCAGGACCCTGCACTTTGCCTTGTTGAACTTCATGAAGTTAATGTGGGCCCTCTCCTCAAGCCTGTTGCAGCCCATCATGATGGCATCTCTCAAGCATATCAAATGAACCACTCAGCTTGGTGTCATCTCCAGACTCGTTGAGGGCACTCTCAATCCCACTGTCTATGCTGTTAATTAAGATATTAAATACTTCTGGTCCCAATAAGGATCCCTGAGAGACACCACTTGTTACTGATCTCCATTTGGACATTGAGCCATTAACTGCAACTCTCTGGATGCTGCCATCCAGCCAACATCTTAGCCATCCAATAGTCCATCCATCAAACCCATCCATTCTCCTGCTAGGCTGGCTAGAGAAGCAAGATTTTGAAGCCTCTCTAGTAATGAGAACTTTGGCTTTTAATCTAGCATAGATGATGAAACACAGTGGGCCTTTAAAGAAAAGAGATACTCTTTAAACCTAGTTAAAGCAAAATAACTGCAAATAAAGAGTTAAAAAAAGATATTTTTGTTTTTAATATTTCTGCTTACCTTCTGGCTCATTTTTTCCTGTATGGCCATTTGTACAAATGCTTAGCCAAAACAGTTTGTTATAATTATGTCTTCATCATGCTTTTTTATAAGGCATTCATGTTCATTGGCAGAAGATAACTTCTTGCCCTCATGTAACAGAAGTCTTGAAAGAAACTAACAAAAAATGGCAACATCTCTAAATAGTAAAGTCAGGGAAACTATGTGAAGTAAAATAAAGCAATCAAGTTTCATAAACAAACAGGGAAATGCATAAAAATCAGTCCTTTTCAGAAGGGAGAAGGAATAGCAGATCTATTAGAGTGTTCCTCCAGGGCAATCAATGCACAGGAGAAAAAGTCCTACAGAAAAAGTGTCCTCCACTTCTCTTTTTAGATCTACACATTGAGGAAAAACTGTGGAGACTTCTCACACCAGAATCCTCCTCAAGTGTGTTTATGAGAAGGTAAAGAACAAGCTCACAATGTGAAAAATAATGAAGTGCTAGTACGGAACTCAAGAGTGAAAGACCTAGTCATTGTGATGTATTAATTCTCACATAAAACAGTCTCAGTCTTGTAGCTCTGAGCCAGTAAAAGCAACACAAATTTCTGACAAAAGTTCAAGGGGAGAATTAGGAAACAACAGATGAGTTCAACTCTTGTACCAGAAAAATGTATATAAATTACTCAAAAGAAAAGAATTAGTGAGCACACAGATAATTCCATCCAGCTGTTAGGAAAAGCCACATCTCCATCCATTGTCCTTCTCTGAAAGACTCAATGGGCATGAATTTCTTTCAAGGCATCAATGCAGCAAACCAGAAAAACCTCAGTAGTAAATGCCGCAAATGGACTTTCAGAACCACAAGATTATTTAAGCAACTGTACTAACCTACAGGGTGCTTAATCTCTTCATACTTCTGGAATTTCTGCCCTCCTCTCTAATCTCCAAGGCTGGCATGAAATCATCAGGGATAACGAAAATTATGGAGAAGCTTTTAAGTGAAGAACAAAGTTGGCTAGGACTCTTCAGCCTGTAAATACGATTACTAAAGAGATGGCAGACGTCAATACAATCTGAGTAGTGGAGATCAGCTGGGAAGGAGGGACTGGAGGAGTGCACCAAAGCAGATGAGCAGGGAGTGAGAGTCACGCAAGTGAATATGGCTCCAGACTGCCTGACATGATTTTCCTCAGCCTGGGAGGGCAGCTCTGGCATGTTTTGGGCGACTTGACTCACTCCTGAACTGTTATCACCATCTTGCCAAGTCTGTGCCCAGACACCATAATGAAACACACCCACAATTTTAAATAAATGTACAAAATACAGTTAGCTATCTGTATCTTAGTATAAAATGCAGTGCTCAGTTTAAAAGAACTCACTCAAATGAAGCTTGAGCCTTATCACATCAGGCAGCTGCATTTTTTTGCCCACAATAAAAGTACAGTTAATTTAAGAGGGTCCAAAGTGAAAAGCTGCAATCTTCAAGTGGCAAAAACCAAACCCAAAACAAGTTTCAGAGGTTTTGAAGCATGCTAGTCACATTTACAATACAAACTGGAAGAAGAAATCAAAGGGGCAGACACAGAAACCATTATGCAGACTTCAAAAACATGCTTTATGGCTCTGCTACCATTGATTCTGTGAACAGTGAAGAAAATCTGCTTAATTCTACTCACTAGCCATTTACCTGCTTTTCTGGATAAACATAAAACTCAAGGGGGGGAGAGGAGATTTAAATTAGACATTAAGAAAAATTCTTCCTTATGAAGCTGGTGAGGCACTGGCACAGGCTGCTGAGAGAAGCTGTGACTGCCCCATTCCTGGAAGTGATCAAGGCCAGGTTGGATGGGACTGTGAGCAACCTGGTCTAGTGGAAGGCGTCCCTTCCTGTGGCAGGTGAGGAGGAACTAAACAGTCTTTAAGGTCCCTTCCAAGCCAAGCCATTTTCTATGATTCTACACAAAACACTTGTTCCAAAAGACAAAACTGATCAGTATTTAAGCTGTTTGGTCACTGCTGATAGTTACCTGACAATCAACAAAACCTGTTTTCTCTAGTTATTTTCTTGGGTTCACATTTGGAAGGAGTTACATTCTGAAAGTATTTGCATTATTTCTTATGTGAAAAATCAGTAAGTACAGAAACTTGCTTTTGAAATTTGAGGCACTGCTGTAGTGAGCACCACACTTTGGAATCTCTTTTTAAAATGAATGCTAAAAGAATAAATATTTCTCTCCAAACACTGCACAGCTGTCACCACTTGATGATACACACACATATCAAAAAATAATTTAAAAAAAACCAACACCGAACACACTGTTGGATCAATTCTCCCTCTTCCCCCTCCCAGTTCATTTAGTAATTTATTTTGCACCAGAAAACAAAACCAACAAAACAAACAAAAACCTAACCTAAAAAAAACCCCAGTATTTCCCAGCTATCCTAACATCTAAGGGGAGAAAGTCTCCTGATATTTGCCCTGAAAAGAATACTGCTGGAAAAAGCTGTGTATCCACCCAAGAGCCATTCTGGCAAAAAGGCTCTCCTGAGCAAAGTCACAACACAAACATAACACTTGGGAGAATGTTACTTCAGTAAGACCAACTGACTTGAATAAATTGAAAGTTTAAACCCTGATAAATCCCTATAAAATCCATTACAAAAACCATACAAAGCATTACTTTGCATTGTGTATTCTAAACTATGGCACATTACTCAGAAAACTAAAGGTGAGACATTTCCTCTCTAGAGGTAAACAGCATTATCACATACAAAATTAACTGAGCAACAGAAAGCAACTGCATGTCTGATGCTAAAGAAAACAACATTAATGACTGCCAAAGAACAAACGTTAAGAAGGAACAAGGACTTAACTTCTACAGAATTCGACTGAGGGGGACAGGGGAATGTATCACCATCAGAGACAAGTCACAGAAGTCTGACTGTACTGGTAAAAGAAAAAAGAAAAAAAAAAACCAAAAACCAAACCAAACAAAACAAAACCAAAACCAAGAGTTAAATAATCAAGTTAGAAGGAACATTAAATGTATGCTTTTCCTCTCTCAGAAAAAAGCATAGCAAAAGTAAAGAGAATACTTTCAAGTTACTGTAAAAAGCGGCAGTGATTTTTTTCAACTCAGCACACTTAATGGCAGTACACATTTAATTTAAATGTCAGTGAAAATTTCATATTCTACTAGTTTATTGTTTCATATTCTATAGTTTATTGACCAGACTCTGAACTGCCCCTCTCAAGTATTATAGATGTCTGAACATGCTCAGCCCCAAACACATCGTAAACAATACTGGAAACTACAAAACACAAGTAAACATTAATCTTCCCAACCCTTCTATAGCTAAAGAAAACATGAGATCAATTCGCAGTAAACTTGTGTGTCGGGCAGCTGGTTTACTGCTTTACTGGATGATGACTCCATCCAATCATGCCCTACACAAATCACCATTTTGATAATTAGGTGGGGGACAATCAGTAAACCATTGACAGAAGTATGCATGTCTGATTTAACACTCAATATAAATCACAGGAAATCCTTAAGTGAAGGCTTGAATCTGAATGGCACTTCAGGGACAAAATGAATCCACAAGGATACTCTTATAACCAAATCCTAATCTGTCTCAATGAAAGCAATTCCCAAGGTAATGATCTTGCAAAGTGTGAATCAGATACCAGCCAAATGGCCATGTAAGCACAGAACACCTTATGAGACAGATAGCACTGAAAGTCTTCAAGATGATCAAAGTAACAGGCAGTTTTAAGGGTGGATTTTTATTCTGATTTTATAAGACTCTCTAAACCTGTTTTGTTACTGTCTGAATTGCAAAAATAAATTTTGTTACAAGTTCTTATCATAACTCAACTGTACAGAAATGTAACACAGAGACACAGTGGGTCAAACTTGCATTACACCTCCAGAACAATCAATAATTCCTTCTCAGGTCTCTTTAGTAGGATGTGTAACAGCCAACACCTTGGAATCACACCTAAAAAAACCATCCCTATCCAACTGTGCTTCACTCCTCCAAGCTCGGCCTTGTGTCACACTAAAACATTAAGTAGCATGACTTACTGCCATACTCAGTGTGGTAGCTTATGTTGTTAGCTAAGTCTATTGCTTAGCAGGGATGCAAGTTAGAAAATTCTCAGTGGAGGACTTGAGACAGACAGGCTCATGTGATCCTGACTCACACCCATTCCCTGATAAGAGGAAGACCCTCTCACCATACAGCTATCAAATATGCCACGTTCCTTTTCCAGTTCCTCAGAATGTCCTGAAATTGCATATACACTCCTTTTTTAATTTACCCTCCGCATCCAAAGTCTCACAAAGTCTTGGGATGTTCTTGTCAAACTTCACTCAGGCCTAGTCAGCTTGGCCATTTCAAGTGTCAGGAAGAGCAGGAAGCCTGACAACAGAGACCTGGGAACTCTTTCAATGCCTTGTTGAATCATGTCTCTGGGCTGAGCATTACCAAGGGGCAGCTACTCCTACTTGGACCCCACCAAGAAGTGATGGTTGGTATAAGAACTGTTTCTCTCTGTCCCTCTCTGGTTCCCTTCTTGAAAATTGTTTTTGTCCTTAACACCTTTCTACCTTCCCATAATAATTTTTTTTTACCTCCTTTTTTTCCTGTTCTTTCGCTCCTCTTTCTCTCCCCACTTCTCCTCCTTTTCTTTGTGCTAGGGCATGGTAGAAAACGTTATTTACTAATATATACCACAAGTTCACGGAAAACAAATAGAAACAGGATTCAATAGAGAATGTTTATGGGAGGTAATATACAGTTGCCCTTTTAGTGATACTTTCTCTCCATATTATTTTAGCTACCAGCAACCTACAGCTCAGTGATTCCTGAGCCAGCACTAACTGATCTTTTTCATAAAATCTCTGAATTCCCTCCACGTAGGGAATTCAAATTTCTTTTTCAATAAATGTAAGTCTTTAGCATGCCCAACTTCTTTTGGCAAAGGAGCAAAGTTTAATCCAAACCTGTGTAAAGAAACACTATTTTTGGTTTTTTATATATTTGAAAAAAAATGGTGACATCATCTCACTGGTGACACTAGATTTACCTAGCTTCTCCACTGGAGAAGATAGTGACCTACGTCTTCTGTATTTACAGTACTATAGACTCCTACCCCATCATCTTCCAAACAACTCTGCTCTAGTCCAATATACGTATTAGTATTTAGTAATTTCTCATACAGACCTGCTCCATTCCTTCGGCTGTTCCTTCTGCCCTTCTCTGTACATGCAGTTCCACCAGAATGGTCCCATGAGGTGCAAACTAGACTGCATGTAGCATAAGATAGAGAGGTACTGGTAGCATAATCAATTTCTGTTTCTTTCCTAGTAATTTTCAGGATTCCAATTTTCACTACTGATGATCTTTGAGCAGATATTTTCATTTCAGTGGCAAGATCTTATTAATTACCAAATTATAGAATTTCAGGCCCATCACTGTGTACATAAAGCAAGGGTTGCCTTTTTCATACTCCTCAGCCTTCATTACCACATTTTAACTTGATGAAATTACAGGATGCCATCTAACAGTCAGGACAGCAATGTTCTTCTGCAATCCCTCATGGCTAGCTGTTTAGTACCAACATTCTGAATAACTTAGTATTCTCAATAAATTTCTCTGCCTTATCATTCTATCCCTTTTTCACAGCATTTACAAATACATTGAAATGCACAGATCCCCAGCAGAAACCCATATAAGAGTCCAACAAGAAAAAAAGATTATTTATTTTTACACATGAACTTTTCTGCCATCTCCTCTTTTAGCAGTCATTCATCAATGTAGGGATGCACTTTCCATAGCAATTGAACTTCTTTTCAAACTCTTGGGGACGGAACTTCTCAATTACTTTTCAGAAATCCAAGTAACACCACCTGGTTCTTCCCTGTCCATGCGCCTCTCAATTCTCGCAAAGGACTTTCATATATACATGACACATTATTTTCTTTCATGAAATTTACACCAATTCTTCCTCATTTTACCATATTCACTTGTGTACTGTTTCAAACAAATTCAGTCTTCGACTTCTTATCACCTCCAACAGAGGTATCTTTGCTGTTCTTACATTAGTTAACAACAAAAAATCCCAAAACAAAACAAAACCAAACAAAAATCCTAAAAAGACTCAGGTTTTAGTATCATATCCTAAACCAACCATTACCTCCATACCACTCTCTACACTGTAATCAATCAGTATCATCATAAAATAGATGGAAAATTGTCCTCACAGGGACTTAGTATGCATTTGTTGGGCAATGGAAAAACTGTTATTTCCTCATGCACATGCTTCAGAAAGAACAGGTTTCAAATGCAACAGATTTACTAAATAAAGGTCCATTTAAATATCATATCCAAGAACAGACCAGGCCAGCATATAAGGCCAATTATATTCACAATTTCTTACTTTCATCTCTCTGATAAACGGATGTAATGATTGTACAGCAAATAACGATATCGAGAGTTAAGAACCTACATAAAATGTAATATTCTAGTGTACATAAAAGTTAGACTTAACAGCATCATTAATACTCCCTTTCCCCAACATCATCCTAAGTAAACAAAGTCCTATTTCCAAACTTTTGGAGAAAAAGATACGTGCATGCTCAAATATTTAATAAGCTATATAAATTACACATTGGAAGTGGAGGAAAAGGCAAAAAAATATTGTTGATGCTACAGACAAAGCACAGAGTTTCAGCTCTGTTTTTTTATTTAATTCTGTCAAGAAAAGTGGTCTTCAAAAGAAAGTTTACTGAAAATCTGGGAATTCATCAGTGCATTTCAAATTTTTAATTATTCAGTAATGCAAACAATATTTTTATCATTACAACTGTAATTCAGAAAGTGCTTAAAAAGTTAAATCTATTGTATGTATCAGTAAAGAACGAACTCTATTGCAAATCACTGTAATTTACAAGGCAGTATATTACACGGTGTTAAGCTACAGTCTAACATGTCTCAAGTGAAGACCAGGCAGAATGCACACGAACCTCTGGACGGTTAGTCATTGACAGAGCAAGTTACTGCATCTCCATGGACGGCATACTACAATTCCACAAAGCCCAGCACTTAATTCCAAGATCTTTCACTACTCTTATTCAACAGGCAAGAAAGAGACAGACAGGTGTTTCCCTACCAAAATTTTGAATTAAAATTAAAATGGACTACTAACTTCATTAAAATACAGATTCATAAATAATATATCCTTTTTCATACCTCTAGCCACATCTTACAAAGGTGAGAGAAGAGTGGCTTGGAAATATTTTTCCATATAAGACTAGTTTTGCCTCTAAAAGGCTTGAAAGCTATGAACACCTCTGGTCTCACGTGATCCAAAGGAACAGATATTCATATAAGTGAATACCTGTTATACTGTTACAGCAGCTAACAGAATAAGCATTTGAATACTGAAACTCTAAGACTCAGACCAATCTCTGAGATTACAACAAAAAGCAGTATCAAGGATATCAATTACACATATATTTACTGAAATATGTTTACATTTTTCTCTGGCTGCTCCAGGACACAACACTAACCAGACACTGTATATAATACTAAATGTATGCAATTTTGAGGTGTAAAAGACAAAATATATACTTAGAAGTCAAGCTTAATACATATTACCTTAACAAGTTATTTTTTCTCATTTCAACAACATTAAATCAAATCCAACTGTATATACAGAAATAGTCACTGAATTGCTTACCAAATATTTATACCACCACACTGCAAAGAACAAGAAAAGAGTATTGTCAGTTATTGCTTTAAAAAAAGGAAAGAATAAACAAATTTCTATTACGTTACATTTTACACACTCTCCTGAAATTTAACCTCTAGGAAAAGTTACTTAAATTACATGAACCCATCCTTCAGTGAATAGGACTTTTTCTTCATGCTGACTAGGCCCTTGCAGCCCAAACTGTTACTTAAATCCAATCAGCACCTTATTGCTTGCTCTCTGCCCTGCATAGAAATATTAAAACATATATGAAAGATGCATATGTAGGACAACCAGAATGGCAGATGCTGCATTCTGTATAAAGGTATTTCAGTTCAGAGAGAAAACAAGGAAAAGTTATTTTCTTCCAGTAATCAACCAAGACAATATGATTTGCCAAAATCCAACATTTAAAAAAACACAAAAGAGAGGGCTGCAAGTCAACAGCAACTATCTTAATACAACTGGTTTTAAATATTTAAGAGCATGATGTGGTTTAAATTAACAAACATAAAATAATAGACAGTATGCTTGATATCCCAGTGTCTCTTCCTTTTACTGGTGCATTTAATTGATTTATAAAAAATTTAAAAGCAACCAAGAACACTTACACGAAAAGCTTACCCCCTACATGACAGTTGTATTATACACCACTCTTAACATATGTTTGTGTTTAAAGAGGACATATGAATATTCATCTCAACTGAGTGGATAAGCAATTAAGTGAAATAAGATAGAGCAGTCTCTTCAGGCCACCACATTTCAATGCATGAAGAAGTCAGGCGTTATCATCACTGCCTTTGCTCAGTCCTTCTCCTGCCCCTTTCATTTTGAGGAAGCACAATTATGACTTTCAGATTTACTGAACCTGAGCAATTTAAGATGGAATGCCAAAATGCCATTTTAGTTTTCATAAATTCAAACCAAAAGGCATGTTGCAGCCTATTTACAATTTCCTCTAAGCCCTCTTCAATACTGCTTTCAAAGAAAGCTTCTAAATTCTGTTGGTACAGCCTGCTTTGTACAAATAAGACTATGAACACAAAATTGGAATTTAAAGAAACTCCCTGGGTTCAACTCTGGTCTCCTGAACTGCATGTAACTACGAAACAAATGTTCAGTTCAGAACAGCTCCTAGAATGTACTTCACTTGCTCCTAGCCTTTTACAAGCCATAAAATACAACTCCCATTTTTCTCTTCATAGTAACTTGGGATGTTTACTGCACAGGAACAAAAAGCTTAGAAAAAACTAAATGGACCACATAAAATAGCTAGGCTAGATTAAGCACTTCACCAATGCTCACACCTCCAACAACAGAAAGAAAAGACTGATTAAAAAGTCCAGATGACGTGTGAAAGGATATTGCATAAGAAAACGATATATTTCACTTTCTGCAGTCGTCTCTTTGTTCCTGCCATATGACTAATTCCCATCCTTAACATTTTATCATTATTTTATAGCTAATTCCAGATCATCAACAGCAAAACTGACCAGCTTCAGGCACAATGTCAATTTCTCTAGATTTCCACAGGTGAGCTTCGGAGCTGCCTACACTGGAGAAGTGCCCTTCATTCCTATTGCAACACACAGGTTTTGTAAAGTGTGGTGCGGTATGGACTTAAATGCCTTTGAGAGAAGTCAAATATGATCACACCTCTGCAACTGTGACATATGAAATATAGTGACAGATCCTAAACATCATGAAAATCAAAGACTCACAAATTTTCTCTACCAACTGTTTTAATGGCTCACAACAAAAGCTGTCCTGTAGTGTTGGTTTCAAAATGTTTTCTCCTTAGATACGGTATGATGATTAAATTCACAATGAAACTTCATGGTTTATAGTAGGTTGGATTTCTCCATCCAATATATTTGTGTTATAAATGTTCCTCCTTTCCTGCTAAGTGTTCCACTTCACTTTTCTGAAAATTAAGCAGCAGTGGCTACTACTGTATACCTGGTAACCAAGCTATGTTATCTGAGGCTGTAATTTAAGCAGATTGAGAGAATAACATATTCTTTTTCAGATGAACTAGCTTTGTTTTCTTCATATGTATACGAGATTCGGTATTCTAAAAAGCCAGTCTGACAGGTATTTCCATAGGCCTCCAGCAATCTAATTAATACATTCTAAGCTCTTTGGACTTAACATCTGGAAAATCCAAAGACATTTCTAAGCATGATTATTTCTCTTTTTAAAACTGCAATCACATCAGTATCAACGTATTAGTATTTTTATCTATCATGCTAATTTCTAAACTACCCATGAAGAGAGCTTCCTGAAGTCATGCCATGAGGACAAGATTTTTCAACCAACAGTTTTACAGTGAGCAGCAATTTATAGTATTTTGTACCTCTTTAAGGAAAAAAGAAAAAGAAAAGCTGTAGAATAATAACGATAGAAAGCAAAGGATGCACGTAATTACTTAAGTTTTCGAAAGTAATTAATAAATACTAAAAATGGAAAACCAAAAAAAGCCCAAGGAAACCCTTACCCCTCAAACTTCAACTGAATAAGTATTTGGAAACACTGAACCCTAGTCCAAACAATACAAGATGATGGATCTTCTGAAATATGTTTCCAAAAAATGCATGCTATATCAATTAAAAATTCCAATTCAAACATGTAAGACAGCTGTTTCCTGCCCTGCATAAAACACCCTGTGCAGCTGTCATCAGTGTTTGTAAAAGAATATTTACTCCAATCTTTCAAAATCAATTTATAGGCAGAACTTTACAAAAAAAAGCAAGCTTAAGACTTCCAAAATAGGTGCCTTAGATCTCTCAGCTGTTGCTACTCTACACCATTTTATTGCTCAGCCACCATCCCCCCAAACAACTACTCCTTGCTACCACTGCCTCCTGAATTTCATCTCCATCTCCCTGCTTTTACGTGTCTTCTTTTTTGCACTCTTTTGTAAATGGGAAACACAGCAACCTCTGCCAATGCTAAAAAAAAAAAAAAAAAAGGTCAACAGTAAACATGGTAACAAAGGTGCTAAGCTGTACCTTCCATGTATGCATTTTATTATATTAAACACGTGCATTTTATTTCTGAATGTCAAAGCATCAGAAAAATGCCCATCAGCTACCTTTGTATAACCACAAAGCTAGGAATAAAAATAGCAATCCAGTATTATTCTTTTGGAACGTAAAAGCAACAATAACAAAACAACAAACAAACAAAAACAAAACATAAAAAAACCCCAACTCATACTATTAAAAACTGGACCCAGTAAAGCCAGGTAAGCTTTGTAGACAAACTCTTGAAAAAAGTGGAAAGTGATAAATTGTTGTACATCCATAGTTACCATTTTTGTACAAATGGTAGCTCACTTGCCAAAAGTGTAACAGCACAAAGAGCAGGCTATTACAAGAAGCACACATTTATGGTGGAGAGAAATCTGGCAGAGGGTCACGGTGGCAACGCACTCATTTCCTCTCACTTCCTCCAAATTTTAACAATAATTTTTTAATTGCTTTAAAAAAAAACAAAGAAAAAAAAAATCTTCTTTTGGTCAGTACACCTGGCAAGGAGAGGCAAAGACAAGAACTGGTAGAGCAATACCTGAAGATCCTCTTTTAAACATGTGCCCTAGAGTGTAGACGCTGCTGCTGAATAAGGTTCAGACACCTACCTAGCTGACTGCTGCTGCTGACAGTGCTCCCAGAGAAATACTGCAGAAAAGTAGCTCCAAAGAAGCAAAGAAGTGGAAGAAAAGCACATGCAATTCACGAGAAGTTCCTATACAGGAACAAGGACTACTATTATTCATGAGTTCAAAGCCAAACTTGCTGAACTCTGGATACACACGTGAACAGACAATTACGCACCATTGTCCCAGGCCTCACAACGGAGTTACACCAGCCGTTGCTGAGGCCAGGAACGTGGGCTCTAACCAAGGCTGAATCAGCCACTTGGGATAAATTTCTTGGTAGCTGTCTGGAGATAGAATAATGGACCAATTTTACAGACAAGAAAAAAAAAGTGGGCCTCTTCCTAAGTGAAAAAAATCCTCACAAAAGTAATCAAGTGTCTAGACTGTATTTTAAGACCTGCTTTATCAAATAGTTTTATTCTGTATGATTTTTTTTTCCTGTAAAAAAGCCATTTGGATTACTAGATTTCACTTTTACAACTGCTACAGGAAAACAGATTGCTGATGGCAAACTCAAATAAGACCTGTTAAGATAATTTCAAGTACTTGGCTAAAGATTGTAGCCCCAGGCATGGTGAAAATGAAAGGATCTGAAGTGAAGTCATGAGAGTTGAGGAGTGCATTTGTTTTAAACTACAAAACAGTTCACTGCACTCTAAAGGAGTAGCAGGCAAGATCAATACTCATACTTTAAACTATGCAGTTACAACCCAAAAGGATTAGCTGAATGCACAGATCTACCTTATCCTCCCAGACTCACAGGTACCTAATCTAAACCACACTTCCAGAAGAAATTTAAAGTGTACGTATCAAAGGCAGGAAAATAATTGGCATCTGTCCTATACTACCACACAAAAGAAATTAGGTCCTTGAGCAAGATATGCACAAAATAAACCCCCTAACATTTTGGCTTTTACCACAGCCTCTTATAATCATGTCTTTACACAGCCAGAAGTCAAGATTCTGTGGCTGGAGAAAGTCTGAGGTCAGATCAGTATTTGAAAATGTGATATTAAAACTGTAAATATTTATGAAGCACACATGGAGACATATTTAATAAGGTGAACACCAATTTAATATTTACTGTGTCTTGAAGAGAAATGGACTTTCTTTCCCTATACCCTTTTAAAAAAAGGTAAATAGCTGAAAGCCAGAAAAGTTAACTCTTGCTGGGATACAACAAAGTGGAAATATTTACATTTCACTGATATTATTCTTAATGCTCCTAGCATCAAAAGCAAAATCCTTACGTATTTTGCTATCTCTTAAGGGAATTCATACAGTTTATACAGATTAAATGGTTTTCCTCAGAGGAGTACCATGGAATTATACAGCAAAATAAAACAGAAGACCTTTTTCACATCCATCCCAGAGGTTAAGAATGAAAACCAGACAACTTTTCAGATGTGTGTTCACATGCACACGAAAATATCAGAGTTATTTTTTTTTCCTGAAGAATAAGAATAAAGGTAAACCAAAAGCTTTCATCCCAATTTGCTACAACAAAAATTAACAAATATCAGACCATAACTGCAGTATCAGATAAACAAAAAACAAGAAAGCTTTAAACATATCATAGTTGCAGAATCCTTCAAAATAGCAGAGGATATGAATGAATGCTGTGCATTTTTTTTATGACTGGTAAAATATTAGAGAGAAGAGGAAACAGACACAAGTTTTCTCATTTTCTCAGCAGCTAGTAAAAAAGCTCTGCAGATGTTTTGGGTGCTTCAGCTAACATGAAACATGCAGCAGAATCTAAGAAAAATATCTTGCCAGGGAGTAACTTCTGCCCTTCCACTGTTCCTCAAACGTAACTGCTAGTATCACTACTTGTGCTAACCAAAACCCTGGATCCTCATTTCGAAGAGCATCCCTTTTTTTCTCTCTCCCCAGCTATTCAGCATCAATCTCTATTTAGCATCTTCATGAGGCATAACATTTAGCTCTTTTTAGTATCAACTGGCATTCTTTCATGAAAAAGCCGCCTCTGTGACTTAGAATATGCCATTTAAATAAAACAGTCTAAAACAGAATATTTGATTTACACTTCTGTGCTTTTTTTGCACCTATACTCCAACCCTCAGTAATTAAAATGTGGGTTATTTTCAAGGGTCGCATTACTAAAATTGTAGTTGACTAAACTGTTCCCCCACTGCCACTTAAAACATATCTTCTAAAGAAACATCATCATAAAGGTCACCAACAGACAATGAAGTGCAAGTGGAGTATACAGACCACGGCATTGCCACCAAATGATCAGTGATAGTTATGTCCCCACCACTGACCAATTTCAGGAGAACCAGTTAATCCAAAAGTAGCAGTGATCACTTATCATCTTATGTGGCTCTCACAACCATTCTAACATCAAATGTTCACTGTGACTCTACTTTATAATGAGCTATGCGAGGACAATCATTTTCACTGTTAGAAACAGCTGAACCCCAGCTGAGCAATGCTGTGGAATTTTTATTTGTGACACCCTAGAAGACATTTAGATTAACAAAAGAAAATGCACAGGAACCCACATCACTCCTTAAGCAAACTGTAATCACTATAGTAATCTTACAGTGTTTTATGTGCATCCTCATCTTGAAAAATTTTAAGACAGAGCATATTGCACATCTGTGACAGTTTTCCATTCAGTTCCCTTGTACATAAAAAGATCAGAACCCAATTGTACAGAGAAGAGGAATTAAAACTTTTCATACAAAAAAACACTCAAATGAACACAGCATTTCTGAAAGGAATTGGAAGATTCATGACTTTCTCGTGCCTGGGCTTCTAGAGAGAAGCTTTGCCTTAATCTTTTTTCTCTTTTTAAAAACATACAATTGCCCTTTTCACAATCGCCTCTCCAATATCATAATATATTGTGTTGTAACACAAATACAAAACCTGAAATTCTTCCACTACGTTTCAGATCAAATTTGTAGCACTGGATTCAACAATGTAAATTCTTCGACGAGGTATGGTTTGGGACTTTTTTAAACTATCAAACTGCCCTAGGTAGGTTTTACCATTACTAACCTACATTGCCATAGCTCAAACCTGCAGGTGCCAGTTTCAGCGACTTAGAAAGTACATGTAATTGTCAATGATGAAATGAAATACTACATATATATATATCCACACAAATATATGCATGTATTTGCATGAGATTTTTTTGTTTTTAAATAAAAAGAATGCCGAAAAAATCAGTAAGGGCATCACCATGCTCAGCAAGACTTAACAAAGCTCGTATCACTGCAAAGAGGTCAAGTATTGCAAGAAAATTCTGGGGAGTATAGCATCCAAAACCAACTTCAGGTATAGTACCTGAAACCGATGTGAGAATGGCTAGATTTGAAGCTGGCAGCAAGACTTTAACTCTGAACTATGTAAAGAAATAGTGAGTTTTAATTATATAAGTTTGCAATTAAAATATTACCATCTGAGTGCTGGAACTATGATGGTAAGCATGCTTGCCAATTCCTTTCTAACAAAATACATTTTATGGAATGAATAAAGAATTTGAAACATTTCAGTCATTCTGTCACGATCTGTTCTTGAATCTGATGTTGTGCTTTTCAGAAAAAAACTCAGGGCCTGAACTGAGACCTGAGAGAAAATGATTCTGCAAGGTTTAGCCTTCATGATGGCAACTGTAGCAAGTGATAAACTGTGTTGTATAAAACACTGTCAATTACCTCAACAATATACTAAGTCAGTTGTATTATATTCTATTTTTCGGTTGCCAAGCAGTTTTAACTAAATAGTAAAATATCAACTGTTACATGAAAAGAATACCAAGTATGTTTTATTTAGGAGTGCGATTATTTCTCATCTAAATTTATCTTTCCCAAGATTTTCAATCTTAGGGCTAATTTTACACATATGACTAGGTACAGCACTGACAATGCTATGTACCATCACTAGACATGGAACAGCTTTGCATAATAGCTGGCATTATTTCCAGCCATCAGAGTTCAAACACACTTCAGGGTTTTCTTTCTAATCAAATTAATGACAAGCCTATGTTGATCACTTCAATCGTGACTGTCATAGGATAGGTATAATATACATGCATTTGGAGTAAGCTATCCTACCTAGAAGTACAGTTGCCTTTATTTTAGCTTTACTGCAGAATTCAAACACAATTTCTTAAGAATAAAAAAACTTAAAAAAAAAAAAAAAAACCACACAAAAAACCAATCTGCCCCACACAAAACAAACAAAAAACCCCACCCCAACCCCAGAAGTATCTAACCCACAGACTTATGTGTTTAAATGTATTTGGAATGTTCTTTCTAAAGCATCATCTAGATTTCACCAGTAAGCTACATAAAATGTTATAAAATTATTAATGAAACGCAAACTGTGTAAGAGTGTATGGTAAAAGTTTCTGTACAATTTAGTCTACCCCATCTGCTGCTAAATTTAATCTAAATCTATTTTAAGCCAAAAATCTCTAGAACAGAAATCTGACATGATTTCTGGAGTGCAACATGACCTTAAAACATAATATAAACAAAGAAAAGGATTTTTAGATGTGAAAGACAAATATTGTGTAAGTTAAACACCTTTAGATACAGCACAAACTACAATCTACAGACAAACACTTCAGCTAAATATTAATCATTTCACAGTTCTAAATGCAAAATGTGTACAGGCCAGTTAGACCAGAGACAACAATGGAAAGTTAAGTTAATGTGAAGTTCTACACTGGGTACAGAGGTGTTAAGAGTGGCTAGCCATGACACTCAAGATTCTCCAAATGTAGCAAGTCTTTCTTGTACTGTTTACTTCCAGGATCAGGGGTTTACTCATAACATCTTTAAAACCTTCCAATCAGTGTAGTCTAGCATTCAAATACAGAAACAGAGGTTAAAACAAAACTGAAAAAGAAGTCATAAAAACAAGCCTATTCATAGATGTTGTCTATTTATACCATAGGAGATAAGTTGGTCAAAGTGTCATTGCCTGATCTCCTGCATTTGCTTTTCCAACACCCCTAATTTTACTGGTTTTCAAGCACTTAGAAGGTTTCAGGCATTTAGATATATTCTAAAACTCTCCTCCTTAGCACAGTTCTTACCATAAGTCTTCAGAGTTAATTATTTTTACAGTATTTATACCTGAGTGCTCAGCAAGGCAGCCAGAAGTTGTTTTTTAGTATGAAAGTGAAGACTTTGCTTATGCGAGTAGGTACATACAAGAAAAAGGTTCTAATCTACTTATGTTCTTCTGTTCTTGTGAGCAGACCCTTCTTTTTCCCCACTTAATAACACAGCCCATAAGCCAATCAAATAATAAGGAAAAGACAGTTTATAGTGTTTATTTTTCTTCTAGTAGGTACAGTATGACCTCTACTTAAGAATTCAAACTGCATAAAGTGCAATACCTAGAACTGCACATCAGCTAGGGATGTCCAACTGCTACCAAGTTATTAGAGAGAAACTACCCATTTTAAAAAACTCTCTTATTGTGGCTTGTAGAAACAACATGGTTGGCACATTGTTCCACTACAAATCAAATTAACATTTTAAGAACCCAAACCAGCACTGTATTACTTAAAATCATTAAAACTGCACCACCTCCCCACTGGGGATAGCAAGCGGGCAAGCTGGAGCTCCAGTATGTGAGCAGTCTGTAGAAGTATATACATTGTAACCAGCGCTGATACTGTTTATAGTTAATATAATTTACGACACATGACTTCCTAAAAAGAAAATACATATTTATTTCCCTTGCTTTTGCCTCAACTTCAAAATATAGAGACACAAACTCTTGCAATGAAGAGGAACAAAGCAGAGTTGCCAAAAGAACTATCCTGCAAAAAAATAAACATTAACTACAGGCACAAAAGAGAAGCCAGGTGCCATACGAGTAATACCTGAGCCTGCAACAGTGTGTTTGTGGGTGCCCTAGGCCACTCTCAGCACAGTACTTTGGTGTACGACCACAGCAACGTGCAGCACATAGGGAATTCCTGCTTCCACCCTGAGCACAGCGAATACACAATTCTTAAACACGGCGACGAGCCTCTGGGCCTTTGTACTCCCCATCCCCAGATTTAAAGCACAGCTCCACGAAGTGTTAAAGGGCGCGCTGGCGAGGTCTGGGCACACATGTAACGACCTAGGAGGACGAGGGTGGCAGAAGCACTGCACGTCTCTACAGGAAGCCCCCCCACCTCCCTTGCGGCCACTGTATGAAGTTGGCCGGGCACCACTCGCCCCACCGCAAGCTCGGGCGCACGAGAGGCCTCCTTCTCCTCTCCTCCTCCCGCTCCCGCATGTCCTCGCCGCCAGATCTGCCCTCCGCCGGCCAGTCTCCCCCAGCCTCACGGCGGAAGGAGGCGCGGGGAGGTGGGGAGGTGGCTCCATGACCCTCTCCCCGCTCCTGTATCCAGGGTCAGCGACAAAGTCCAGCTCCTGCCCTACTCGAGGACAACCCCCGGGAGCACCCCTCACACCCGATAACCCCCCGCCGCCGTCTCCCCCGTTCCCGCCCCT
>JANHGB010058903.1:0-12238 GCA_026283785.1 Coracopsis vasa | reverse complement strand
ACTGTAAGGGTGGTGAGGCACTGGAATGGGTTGCCCAGGGAAGTTGTGAATGCTCCATCCCTGGTGGTGTTCAAGGCTAGGCTGGACAGAGCCTTGGGTGACATGGTTTACTGTGATGTTTCCCTTCCCATGGCAAGGGGGTTGGAACTGGATGATCTTAAGGTCCTTTCCAACCCTAACTATTCTATGATTCTATATTAAATAATATAGCTATATAAGGAGATGAGTTCTGTTAGTTGCAGTGAGGCACCTTGAGATTCTTATTGAGAAAATGACCATAATGAAGGAAAGGACAAAGAGTACAAGTAGTGGTTTCAAAAATAAGCTGAAATGTAATGTGTAATGTAATGTGTTTCTTTGGGTATGTTGGGGGATAGTACTGCGTATTTTAAAGAGCTGGTAATGTTTTGGAAACAGCTTCAGGTTGGGTTGGAGAGGCCAGGAAATCTGAACTTCAGAGTAGTAACTGGGGAATTTGCTACTCCTGGTTAGAAGAGCCTTGGAAGAGTGATATCCCAAAGGAGCCTAGGAAGTGTACTAGAGCCAGCCCTCCCACTGCACAGAGTGAATAAAACCATCCTAAGCCCCCAGAGAGTACCACCATCACTAATGTTTTCCCTTTGACCCAGCAGTCATATCACTTCTCCTTCCCTCTTCTCCCAAACCAGGACTCTTTTGGTACATTGACCTTTGCTGTGTAGGACAGCAGTGAAGCCTGGCCTGCTCTCTTCTTTCCCAGTAAATACTTGGTAGCTGTATCAGTATCCTGTGTTTTTTACCAAGATACTAGCTCATATAATGATAGCAAGTGCTAAAATGTATGTAATTCTTCTGAGAGCTTCAGGCAGAAATGTAACAAAACACTTTCCCATACTTCATTTTGGACCACAGCTTTCCTTCGGATTATATGTTAATCTTATGTTTAGAGATGCAGGTGATGGAAATAATCTGAATAAAAACTACAGCAACAAAAAAGTTGGGAAAGTCTTGATGCAAAGGCAAATCTATTTAAGGCTTAGGTAATAAATATGTGTTCAGTTTATGGCAATATCTCACAGAGAAATCTTGCAGAAGTTCTTAGGCTTGCATTTAAAGAAAGCATACCTGGAATTCATTGCTTATCTTTTGTATTTTCTTCATACTAAATAATATATATTGGCATCAGTATGCATAAAAATATGTGGAAGCTTTTGCAAGGATTTTGACCCTGCAATAAATAGGATGGTAGACATACGTCATGCTAATAGTAGCGACTAAACTAATATAGTCTCTTGCCTGTGTTAGCTGTAAAGACGCAGAGACCACTAAGCAGTTAACACCAGCATGTGAATGGTGTATGAAGTGAGAAGTAGAGAAGCAGTAAATTGATGCTTAATTCACAGAACACTATTGCTTTCTTTGCACCTATTAATTTACAGCCTACTGCGCTGAAGAGGTATAAAGGCTTAATTCGTACCACATCACAAACTGACAGGAACATAAGAGTGAGACAACTCACTTAAGGAAGCACTGTGACCTATGGTATAATTTTCCACCACATTTAAAATAACATGAAAAGCACTAGACTTTTAAAATTAAGCATGCGAACAAGGTTTAAATACATTAACAGAAAGCTTAGATTGGTTAAAGTACCACTAGCATTACTGTCTTTCTAAGCAGACTGTCTAAACCTGGGGGTTCAGTGTGCTTCTAAAATTTCCTTATGCAAGTTCTGGTGCAGTGTTCTAGAATATCTATACTGTTAGCCTTGTTTGCTTGCAAAATCCTGTATGTTAGATTCAGGAAAATATATTCTAATTATGAATCAGCTTACACCACTGTATTCAGGTAATGTTAGAAGCTTTTCTTAGAGGTATTTATGAATCACTACATTTATTGCTTTTACACAGTGCCTATCCATTGGAGTCAGCCTCAAGGTAGCTTCCTAATAAGACAAAGCCTACAGATATTTTGACTTTTGGAATTTTAGATTTAAATCCCTCTCTTCCTCCCCTTTTGCTATTTAGTCTTACCAGTCATTCGAGATTTGCATGAAATAATCACAGTAGTTCTGTAGTACTAGTGCATCTACTCCCTGATTTTTCCACCAAATAAATTTTTTTAAGACTCTGGAATTCAGACTGGGGGTGGAAGCCTGTGTTACTGTGTCAGAAGGAAAAAGATTAATGAAGAATAAAATTAATGAAGAAAACCTTACTGAGAATGTGCGTGTGCATATAAATCTGACGAGAAGTTAGAGAATTGAGGAAATACTGATTCAGTTTATCTGGGCAAATCCCAAATTACAGACATTGGTATTTGGGATATTAAATCAGTCTGGAAAACTGAAAAACAGTTACTCCCTAGAGTTTAAGCCAATTTCTACTTTTGTCATTGGTTTAGGAATGACATTCAGAAAGAAAACTAATTATGGTATAGCAAAGATGCATTGGCATGAGTAGGGGCCTCTTTTCCAATTAGGATTAGTGAGGAGGAAGGATGGTAATTTACCAAACTGATGGTTTTGTATGTTAAATTTAAAATATATTAGAATTGTAATACTGGCTATTGTCATTTCCTTAAAGATATAGTAGGATTATTTTAATACATCTTGAGTTTTTAAAAGTATGTTTTCAAATGCCTGAGTATATGAAAAACTGGTAAGAATTAGTGAATTGAATGCATTCTTACTTTCCAGCAAGTTAAACATTAAATAAAATGATGTCAGCAGTTAATCATCTTTTTAAAAAGGATAGAATTTTAGGATGTAGGAATCGAGTATGAATATACATCTTGTTTTATTTTTTTCCTGGATGTTCTGAAAGCTATTAAAACATGGCACTTAACAGCTAAAACATTTGTTAGTAGGGTTGGGTTTTTTTCCAAGGTTTGCAGAAGCAGGCGTGCTACTCTAGAAAACTACCTCAGACTCCACTGCGAGCTTGTTTTGACCAACTGAACTATTAGTTTGTTGTGTGGTTCTTTTGCTGAGACCAGTGCTATAATCTACATCACTTTAGACTAAACCTGTCAATGAACTGTTCTTACAGTTAATAAATACATTGGCCCCTTGTATCTCTGTTTAGTTAGCACACAGAATGCATCGATTATGTCTTTGACTCTAAAAGAATGTTAAATTGAATTTAAATAACATGTTTATTGATGGCTACTCTTTTTTTTAAATGTCTGCACAGTCGGCTAGCAATATAAATAAACTGGGTTTCTGCGGAGGTCGGCACTTGGAAATACTGTGCTGTTTTGTATCTCCAGTGTTTTAGAGCAATAAATATAGCACAGAAAGCTTAGACATGATGTGTAGCCTTGACTGAGATACTGCTTCTGTTTTTCCCATCTCCCACATAGGCAAGGAAGGGGACAAACTGCAGGGAAGGCAATTTGATGTGGATAAAAAGGAAAAGCAAGGATGTTGCTGGTTAGATAGTTTAGCCAAGCTTGCATCGGCACCACAATGAAGGGCATGAATTTCAAATGTAAACCCTCTAAAACAGAATTAAAATCAGAAGTCCTTATGATTATTTTTTATAAGTTAGATACTTTGTAGCTGATGAGTATATTAACTTAAAAATTACTCAGTATGCTAATATGATTTGCAAAAATTGCACCCACTTCTAGTGAAACAGATAGAAGGGCCAGAAAAAGAGATGCAAGTTTTTGGGCCACGAAGTGAGAACTTATATTAGGACAACTATTATTTCTTTAGAATGATGTGACCTAAATATTAAAATCTATTTATTAGAAACCGTGCAAGAAAATATGATGTGATGATCTGACTAATACAGTGGAATTCTGTAGTTTTAAATTTGTACAAAATCCCATGTAGAGATATGTGATCCCCTGCATTTGGAGGAAACCAAGCATATGGTTTGATTCTGTATTCAGAGGTTTTTGAAGCTGTAGATAAGGTATTGAAAGAAAAGCTCAACTTTAGATATTATTCTGTATCAAAACAAAATCCACTTTTCCTTGACTGTGTTCATTTTTGCACCCCTTTTTTTAAATATTAACAGCAGGACCTAATTCTCAAAAAAACATACAGGAAGTAGCATGTAAATATAATTAATTTCAGATGAGGTTTATAAACTGTGTATTTAGTTATGTTTTAACAGTAATCCTCTATTATCTCTTTTAGCTGACTGAAGTGAGGGCAGTGTAGTTTACAATACACATCGAAACAGAAGTAGGATATATTCTAGCAGAGGATATATACAGATCTACAGGAGTGTCGTTTGTCATTTTTTCTGTGTACATAAAAATATCGTTAATATTACAAAGTTGAGCACTCAAGAACAAAGAATGCCAGCTTTAGTTTGACCCACTTGTACTTAAAAGTTGATATAGCTTTTTAATTATGCCATCAAATGCTCTTATTTCTCACTGTGCTCTGAGACTGAGTGCCCTGAGTTACTTTTCTACATTTAAAGAGACTCTAGTTAGCAGGACTGCTGCTGCATGTGTTGAAATGAGAAGTTTTGTGCATTATCTGGGATATTAAAGGGAAAGAAAGGAATGTCTTATGATTACAACAGAGGACATGGGTCTTATACATGCTTTATTCTTAGGGTTCCTGTGTCATGGTAACAGGTACCTTCAGATGAGATTTTTGGAAGTTCTTGGTAGCATTGTGGTCCTCATTTTTCATATAGCTGAGTTCAGCTCCTTTAGCTCTTCTTTCAGTTGCAACTTTTGGAGCTTGAACTGAGCAAACAGAATGTCAGGTACTGAAGACTGATTTTTTTTCTTTTCTTTCTCTTGGGACTGTGTGTTGTATCAAATAAAGATTAGTTTGGTGCTGTTTCTGGTATTCAGACTTTAGTCTTTAGGGGGGAAAAAAAAAATCCTTAAAATATCAGTATCAGAGAGTGTGTTCCATGTGCGAAAAATAAGTATTTTAAAGGTTTATATTTATCTTTGTTGTGCTGTAAGAAAAAATAGTAATAGTATAGCAGTATATCTTCCAACATTGTGCAAATATAAACAAAAAGATTGGTTTCAGCAGTATTATAAGGAAGCACATTTAAAAAGAGAGAAAATCTTTTACTCTTCATTCATTATTTATGGACCCTTTTTAATTAGTTTCAGTCTTGTTTAACCATATAAATTAGTTTGGTGTTTTTTGTTGTTTTTTTTTAAGGAATTAATTAATCTGAATAATTTTTGTTTAAAAAAACCCACGACTTTGCAACTTGAATATTCTAGTAGCTGTATCATTGGAATTGCTCATGACTCTTCCTCCTGTAAATCATATAATAAGAGCGATTTCTACAGGAAACAGAGCTGCATATCAGTTTCACAAACTGCAAACAGTGATTATATATGTAATTTAAGACCATAAACATCCGTATTTACTCATCTTCCACTCTCTGGAGAAACAAATATAATTCTTGTTTTATCTACCTTGAAAAAATGGTCAATTTTGATAGAGCAAAGTATAACATTCCACCTTGGGAAATTTAAACAAACAAAACCAACAACTTACACCACACACCACTGCCACCACCACCATTGCCCCCTCCCCCCTCCTTGCCAACAGCAGTTTTCCTATGGAAGCTTCTGAAGAGTGAAATATATTTAAAGAATAAAGATGAAAGCATTAAAAATTACCATTAGCATTTTCTGTTACTGCAGTCAAAACTGTAGTTTAACATTTATGGCCATCTTAGATCTATTTAAGGGATATTAAAATGTCCTTTTGATACTACCTCCTAGAAGATGCTAGAACAAGTGCTGTCTACCACTGTGATGTCATTCCCAATATTCCTATGTATTGCTTTTTTGTTCAGCTATGACTGATACTTAAAAAAGATCTTACAGAAATAGACTGGAATAAAAAAAGAAGGAAAAGAACTTCTGTAGGTCATAGGCAGCCCATGTATGAAGTAGATAGAAGAGACTGACTTCCAAATATAAGGGCTTTATGGATTATAACATTCATATTCAGTGAATTTAATTTCAAAGCAATTATATGTTTATATCATGAATTAACTTAATGATGGACTGACAAATTCAGAACCAAGGCCAAAAATTCAGCTGGTATGGAACATGTTTGTCTTCATAACCTCAGAAGTGATAGCAGACCAGGAGGATGCTTGAGCCATTCATGTGAATCCCTGAGACATGGTTCTCGGTACAGTATTTAAATGAACAGAATTTTAAGTGTATTAAAGAGGTAGACATAAAACAGCATTAGACTAGAGCACTGGAGCCAGACTGTTCACAGGTTTAAAAGGATGTTTGAAACCTAGATGGGAATTTAAAAAAAAGAAAGAAAAGATGATAGAGGAATGCATGCTTGTCTCATCAGAAAGCAGTTTCAGAGGTAAAGGTTTAGAGCATGTAAATACATCCACATCATACCTAGCTAAACTAACAAAGACAGGTATGATTAAGACAAAGAACCTGAATCTGTTACCACAGGTGAAAAAAGGAATGGCTTTATTAAGTGTTTTAGAAAATTTCAAAGTTGACATTGAATTCTCCAGCTCCTAATTTCTTCTTATTATGATTGGAGACCTGCCTTTGATTTGTGCTGTAATCAGATGTAAGTCATTATGTACAGCCCAGGGTAACAACAGGATTTCTAGTTTTAGAATATGCAACCTAGATATAAAGACTGACTGTATGAGAAGACATCATTGTACCAGTTCTTATTTCTATCTTCATGGCTGCGGAAAGAAACTATTAAGCAGTAAATCTTGTATTTAGCAATGAAGGTGTGGGATTCCAGAATTTGGCACTATTTACAAGCAGAGTTTCTAAAGCTGAGGGTTTCAACTCTTCTGCAGAGGGCAACTATCAGGAGAAATCTTGGTTTCTTAGAAACTGATGTACAGGTTTCCACAATAAATATTTAGAATTAGCTCACTGCCCCCTGGGTAGCAATGTGGTAATAGAAAACATGGGTAGTGTGTTTGCTTCAGCTGCTGTGTTTGAAAGGAATCCACTACAATCCCATTGGGCTTGATGAAGCTCTTGAAAATGTTAATTTTTCTGTGTACAGTAAGTAGCAGAAAAGCCCTGCAAATCTACATAGACTTGAGAGCTGAATTAATAAGTTTTATTTATATTTGGGATTTATCCTTATTTTAAATGGTTCTATGCTGGGAGAACCTCAAGTCATTGTCAAATTTTAGACACTAATCACCATGTTTACAACCAAAGAGAATCTATCCTTTCAAAAAAAAAAAAAAAAGGATTTTAATACATTTATCAGAAGACTGAAAGGAAAGATGACTTGTTTGATATGAAATTGTTTTGAAGAGTTTACAGCTCCTGTTTGTTCCAAATTTGCATATTGTTTCAGAAACTTTTACTTCTTACAAATGATAATAACAGCTTCCTGTTTGTGCAAAGTAAAGCATATAAAGCAAGAGCATTTTTTGCATTATTTAGAAGTCTTTATACAGCTTACTTGCTCGTTTTTTCTTGGTCTTCTCTTAGTAAGAACCTGTTATATAAAGCGTAACGTCAATTCATAGCAATATGGACAAATATCCTCATTATCCTAGAATTATGACTGATTTTCACAAAACAAACCACTTGTATTCTTTATGCATCTCTGATGCCAATCTGATGTACGCTTTTATTAGGATATCATGATCTGATAAATTCAGGCAACAGATCTGAAATTCATAATTAGAAACAAGACCCTAATCATCAACTGTGACCTGTGTGAAATAAAGCATAAAAATTCTTCATCTGCAGAAGAGCATATTTTTTCAGGAAAAAAGTTACACGTACCCCTGATTTAGTGTTCTCCAGACCTTCAGACTCTTTTGTAATCTGTTCCAGTGGTTAATTATCCTCATTGTTAAAAACAGGCATCTTGCTTCCAACCTTGCATATGGCTAGCTTCAGATACCAGCCATAACGTGCTGTTCTGTCTTTGTCTACAAGACTGAAGAGCTGTTATCAGAGCCCAGTTCCCAGTAAGAGCGTACATACTGTTACCAAGTAATCCTACAGGTTTCTCTTTCATAATACAAAGTGAGTTTTTCACAAAATTATATCTGATTTGGTAATTATTCTTGATTTTTTTTTTCAATTCCTCTGCAAATAGCTTTCTCTTCTGCATTATAAACTAAAACTGAGAAATAGGAAAGAACATTCTGTGGGCTAACCTGCTGGAAGGCAGCTCTGCAGAGAGGGACCTGGAGTCCTGGTAGGCAGCAAGCTGACCATGAAACAGCGAAGTGCCCTTGTGGCCAAGAAGGCCAATGGTAACCTGGGCTGCAATAGAAGAGCATTGCCTGCAGGTCAAGGAAAGTAATCCTCTCTCTCTTCTCATCCCTGATGAGGCTTCACTTAGAACACTGTGTCCAGTTCTGGGCACCTCACTATAAGGAAGACATGGAGCTCCTGGAGCAAATCCAGTGAAGGGCTACTGACAGGAAAAGAAGGAACGGGCATAAACTAAAACACAGGAAGACACCTGAACATGAGGAAGACCTTCTTTACTGTAAGGAAGACTGAGCACTGGAAGAGGTTGCCAAGAGTGGTTGTAGAGTCTCCTTCCCTGGAGGCACTCAAGAGCCGTCTAGACACAATCCTGAGCAGTGTGCTCTAGGTAACCCTGCTAGAGCAGGGAATTTGGACTAGTAGACCTCCAGTGGTCCCTTCCAACTTAAGACATTCTGGCAAATGCCATATTTTCCGTTTCTGGGATGGATTTTTACATTTTTGTTAAGGGAGTCTTATTCTCTGCACCTTACCATTCACCAGCATTTACCTTCCTTGCAGAATCCACACACAAAAACAAAGTACCTTTACCAGAATATGAGTTTGTAGCAAATAGAGTGGTAGGAAAGTATTCAACTGCATGGAGTTTCCTGGCCTCAGTGTTAAATTGTGTTGAACAGAGTCTGTCCTCATTGAGCTTTCCCTGAGACATTAGAGATCTAGAGGGAATTTGTCTAATTTTTGTGGCAGTGCATATTGCCCCTGCAGAATTTATACCTTTCTACATTAAATCACTGGCATAAGCTGTCCTCAGACCCAGACCAACATCTGAACAACTGGAGCTCACTGACCTTCTACACTAGACAGCAACTTTAATTTCTGTCAACACTTGCTGGGTCTAAAGGAGCAATTTTTGCTTTGGAGACACTTGGTTGTGGAAGTGCAGCAATAACAGTAATTCCTTACCTATAGAAAATGGTTTATGCATAGCAGGGGTTTGTTTCTTCACTAAGGTAACCTGCTGCACAGAGATGGTCATATTCAAAGCATCTAGGCTTTCCTACTGGGAAACAGTAATAAAAAAAAAACCACAACAAAAAAAAGAGGAAGAGGACAGTTAAAGGCAAGGGGCTTCCTCCTAAATCTGAGGTCCGCACCCAGAACCGCTTTGCTGTCCTGCAGAGGGTTAATGAGTAAACACACTCACACCAGAAACAACCGGCTGATGCACTGGTAAATAGTGGTGAGGCACTGGAATAGGTTGCCCAGGGAAGTTGTGGATGCTCCATCCCTGGCAGTGTTCAGGCCAGGTTGGACAGAGCCTTGGGTGGCATGGTTTAGTGGGAGGTGTCTCTGCCCATGGCAGGGGACTTGGAACTTGATGATCTTCAGGTCCTTTCCAACCCTAATTATTCTATGATTCTATATCAGTACAAATAGGTATTGCTCATCTGCAAAGAGCATGTGTATTCCGTTACGCTGAACATACTGAAAAGTGCTGGTAACTATATTCGTGTTCATATGCAGCTTAGTTTAAGAATGCTTAACCTGACAGAAAACAGTCATGTAGAATATACAGTACTGCATCTTCTGCATATACTGGATTTTATTACCCGCAGCTGAGAAATTTGAATTTTTAGTGGATGTTTTTGGCACCTAATAGTGTGAAAGCTGGGATCTTTAGTATTGAATAGCTAAGGTAAATATGGATTTAGTATCTTATGTTGTGAAGACAAACAAACTTTGATAATATAATGTGACTACTATTTTTTTTTATATATTTTAGCAATACTGTAGTAATCTATTTTATTAAAAAAACCCAACAAACAAAACTACACCAGTCTAAAAGAAACCAATAATTTTGCCAGCTGGAGGGCTGTGCTTCAGTGGTGTTTGTAAAAGGTACTAAGCCTGATTTATTGGAGAAGTTGTGTAAGATCCAAAGCCTTCAGGAGGTGTGGAGAAGGAAAATTTTGAAAAATAGAGTATGAAAAGTTAATGAACAAATAATCATTTTTATTTGCAGCATGTTACTAGAAATAGAGTACAGGTGTCCCACACAGCAGCTGCATTGTGTGGAAGCTCTCAAGAGTGCTTGTAGGGGTGAGGAGAATGTAAATCACAGGTTGAATAGTAAAAAAAATAGGCAGAGAGTCAGAAATACAGTCAGTAAGTATGTAAAATACATCAAAATAAAACAATGTGGGAGCTTTTTATTCCCTTATTAATAAAAATGATAGGAACTGAAAATTTGAACATGTTTTAAAACAATGTGTTTTAATTTTTAATATATTACTATGATAAAAGATCAGTATAGAAGAACAATACATGGTTTCCAGACAAGAAGAACAATACATGGTTTCCAGAGCCAACACAAAAATTCTAGTATCTTAACTTACCCTAGAGGTATTTCCAGCAAAACTAGAGAGAAATTAAACATTTCTTTACTCAATGGAGTTGAAGATAATTCTTGGTAAATCAACTGTACCATTAGTATTTATTTATTTAATTATTTTAAAAATTCTTAATTATTTTCTTCATTATCTGGTCACAATTAACAGAACTACTGCCATGAAGCTATCATGCTGAAAAACATTCCATTTCAAGTTTAATTTAGAACTAAATGTTCTTATTCACTGATACACACTAGTATTTATTTTCTTGAAAGTATTCCCTTAGCAGTACTCTTTCAGATGACTTTTTTCAAATAACAGAGATACCCATTCAGTTTCTAATCATTGTATCTAATAATTAGCTTTTACTCCATTATAATAAAGTAGTGCTGGCTGTGCTTATTTTAGCTTTTGATGACTTTTTTTACAAAAAATGCTTCTAAGTTTTAACAACTTGCTGCTTCTTTTTTTTAATTACATTTGGTTAATATGTTTCCGCATGAACATTCCTTTCCTCTCTTGGAGTATTGTGTACAGTTCTGGTGTCCTCAGCTTAAAATGGACATGGAACTGTTGGAACAAGTCCAGAGGAGGGCCACGAGGATGATCAGGGGGCTGGAGCACCTCCCATACGAAGACAGGCTGAGGAAGTTGGGGCTGTTCAGCCTGGAGAAGAGAAGGCTGCGTGGAGACCTCAGAGCAGCCTTCCAGTATCTGAAGGGGGCCTGCAAGGATGCTGGGGAGGGACTCTTCATTTGAGACTGAAGTGATAGGGCAAGGGGTAATGGGCTAAAACTTAAACAAGGGAAGTTTAGATTGGATATGAGGAGGAAGTTCTTTACTGTAAGGATGATGAGGCACTGGAATGTGTTGCCCAAGGAAGTTGTGAATGCTCCATCCCTGGTGGTGCTTAAGGCCGGGTTGGACAGAACCTTGGGTAACATGGTTTAGTGTGAGGTGTCCTTTCCCATGGCAGGGGGGTTGGAACTGGATGATCTTAAGGTCCTTTCCAACCCTAACTATTCTATGGTTCTATGATTAGCTAAACCATGAAATTTCAGTAGTTTTGTATTCAGTTGTTACATGTTGCATCAAATAATTCTATAAAACTGTCCTATCATTTATAACACTTAGATTTCAGACACATTTCAATGCTAATTTTTATAAGGTTAATTACTTATTTACTTTATAGCTTGAAATAAGTATCGAACGAGCCCTGTTTGCTGATTTACAACCTTCAAACATGAGTCAAATGACTTTAAAATTAAAGCATTTTAAATAATTCAGTTCCTATAAATCTCATTGTTTTATTGTCAGTAGGTTTGTATTGTTTGCAGATCAGTGCAATAAAAATTTTGCATTGAACCAGAAGCAAAAAGGTAAAGGTGCTTATGCAAGTCTTCCCCTGTTTATATATTGACAGCAAGGGAGTGTCAAATACAAAGCGATTAGTAATAAGCGTCATGTATATTCTGAGTTCAGCAGTCATTTTTCTCTTTCTTAGTAGCTGGTGCAGGGTTGTGGTTTTGACTTTCAGCTTGGGAACAGTGCTAATAACACTGATGTTTTCAGCTGTGGCTTAGTAATGTTTACTCTGACCAAGGACTTTCTGAGCCTTATGCTCTGCCAGGGAGGAGGGGAAGCCGGGAGGAAGCAGAGACAGGACACCT